>VWZG01004764.1:1401490-1424768 GCA_013396735.1 Grallaria varia
GGCCGCGGAGAGCCCCGCGCCTGCCCCCCACAGCCCCGCCGGGGCGCACGGACCCGGCCATCCTCATCCTCATCCTCTTCCTCCTCCGCGCGGCGCATCCAGGCAAGAAAATCCGGGAGTCTGACTGAACCTGCATTTCCATTAACTCAGCCTCAGCCCCGGCTAATCCGCAGCACTGAAGGCAAGGAGGCTAATTAATGACAAGCTTTTACAGTCAAGACCAGCGATAATTGCTTTGGTGGCCTTTATGATTACAAGATAAAAATGGACCGGGCCTGACATAAGAGCCACTGTGTACACTGCAAGACAGGAGGAAATTAAGAGCTGGCTAGCTGAATACGGAGCAGAAAATTACTAATAGAGGAGAGATAATGAATAGGCCGGCTAGGCATTCATGGGGAAAAATCCATTTTGTTACCACGCGAAATTAGGTGGTGGAAAGGAGTTTGCTAATTGTTCTCATCTTGTAGCAACCAGGACTGAGGCAGGGGCGTGCTTTTCAATTCATTTCCCTGGTAATTGTGGAAGGGGGAATGCAGGCCAAATGAGTCTTGCTGCAATTTGCGCGCCTGGTCTTTTCATTTTCATGTTGCGTTTTTAATTGTTGCTAATATAGCTTATAATGAAGCTAATGAGGGGAAATTATTGTACAACTTTTTAGCACATGGAGACAAGTGAAATGCACTAGAAGGATTCTCTCTTACTGCTGCAAAATAATAGTAATCTGGAGGAGTTTGGAACTATCGGGCTTTTTTTCTTTTAGCCGTTTCACTCTACAACAGACAAAAGGAAGGATCGCCACCTACTTTTCTTTCTTTTTTTTTTTTTTTTCCTATTTTCTTTTTTCCTGTGTCGTTCAGTGTTTTATTTTTCGCTGGGAAAAGTACAATCCCGGATTTTCCCTTGCTGCGCCCCTCGCAGCCGCCGGCGCTGGATGCGGTGCGGAGGGGGCGCGGTGTTTGCGCGCATCCAGCGCCTCCGCCCCTCGGGAGTCAAGTGGGAGCTGCCGGAGGGGAGGGGACGGAGCGGGACGTGGCAGCGCTCCTGTCCCTGCCCCTCCCTTTGCCCCCCTCCCTGGCCGAAAGTTAACGCTGCCGGGTGTCCCCCCACCCTCGACGGGGTCCCCCCTCCGCGACCGCGCAACTCAGGCGCTGCCTCTCTCTCCTCCCCTGCAGAAAAGCCACGTCCCGCCGCTGGCGCAGCGCGGGGAAGAGGCAGAGTCCGCTAAATTCCTCCTCCTCACCCTGCTCTCCCTCGCCTGCATCGCCGGGGTCCTGGCGGCATCGGGGCTCGCCTACTGCCTCCGCCACCGCGCCCACCACCGCCTGAAGGAGAAGCTCTCGGCCCTGGGCGCCGATGCCGGCTCCGACGCGCCCGCTGCTTACCAGGTAAGACCCGAGCTCTTGCGCTCACCTTGGGAGCCGCGGGAGTGGGTTTGTTTCTGACTCTGCCTCTGCCCCCCTTCCCGCTCCATTCATAGTCCCGCCGATTCGCTGTAGTAGCTTTTTACTGCTGGGTGTTAATCTTGGCGATTATGGTAGTTGCTGTAAATTCGTGCCTAATTAGAAACATTAAAAAGAAGCAGGGGGAAAAAAAAAAGAAAAAAAGAAAAGAAAAAAGAAACCCTTGCCATTGAAATTCTCAGAAAAATAACATTAACATCCATAATCTGTCACCCCTGCCACTATTAATAACGAAAAATCTTTAACATTTATGAGGAATGGATTGCACGGTTATCTGAAGATGTCTCTCTTTTTGAGTAATCGACTTCTTCAGGGTCTGATATGAAAAGAGCCTTTGACCCGATCTGTTGCCACCTTCTGCCATTATTCAGATAAAATGAAATCTAATGCTGATAGATGGGGAGGTAAACCAGGACTGGTTCTGGGAGAACAATGATAGCAGATGTGTACCCAGTGATGCTGGAGCACTGCACTCAGCTTTCCTGAAATCAGAAATCTCAAGCTTTCCCTTTCTGTTTCGAAAGTATGGGGTGGAGAGATTACTCTGATTCTTCCTGAAGTTTGTTTTAGATCATGAAGCTTATTTCTTGATGTGCTGTTGGTGTAGTAGTGCATGTGTTACGGTCATGTACCACACTGCCCCGGTCTGCTATCCGAAAATATTTGGAGTGTGACCAGGAAAAAAGAGTCTGAGAATGTGTAAACATTGTTTCTGTAGTACCCCTGTCTGCTGTGCGCCCACAGGGCCTCACTAATGGCCCTTCTCTGTCGAGTTTTATTTTACTTTCTTGTTTTGCTGAGAATCAGGCATTCTGGCCTTTCTGTATCCTGGAGCTGAGGTAGATTCAAATTGGCGGCTGAGAGTCATATGGGAATAAACTCATATTTCCTCACAAAGTTTGAGTCTATCTGTATCCCTTATACTTAATACATGGTGTCTTTAACATATATCTCGACAGGCTGGGTCTAGGGAGAATTTAGTACAGAATTACAAATATGAATGTTTCTGTAACAATTAGCATCTTCAGCAGTGGTTTTGGTTTATTTTTAAAAAAGGAAACATTCAATTACTTTTACATCTTTGAATTTAATGCCTTCCAAAGCAAGATAGAGCAAGAGCACTTCCAGCAGGAAAAAAAAAAAGAGTGTTCTCTGGGATAAAGGGTGAACAAAACAGCAGTTTATCAGTTTTGTTGGCCAGTGAGACTGTGGCCATAAATATTTTTCTTTGGTTTTAATAGGGAACTCGCTGGTGGCTTATGTAAAGCTCAGAAGCAATAGGTAGTCTTTTTCTTCTGTCAGATGTGAATACAAGAATTCTTAATTTTTTTTAAAAAGCCCTCCAGGTTCCGAAACCACACTTGAAACTGAATTTGTGATAATTAACAGGACAATCTTCCTACTGACAGCTCTAATTAATAGTATCTGTAATTAAAATTGTGCCCTTCCAGCAGGAAAATTGTTTGAATTTCTTGGAGTGACCTTTTTTGCCGTTTCTCCTGGGAGTGTAGTGGTTGATATTGATTTTATAATGAGCTCTGGTTTGTTTAATAAGAATCTGTAATCCAGACACTAAATGAAATATGTGCTTCATTTTTTCTTCACAGATTTATATATATTTTAAAATCTTTATGTTTAGATCTGAGAGTGACATTTTCTGTTTGTAAACAACGACAGTGCTTTGAGGATGCTGCTCAGTTTTTCAGTAGCAAGACTGTATTAATATTCTTTGTTCCTGACCTCTGGGCCCTGTCCTAACCACCTGACTTCTTAAACATTTCCATTGGTTTTCCAGGGAAGCTGTAGTCATGAGTGGGAGGAAAAATGGTTTTACTTAAATACAGAGGTTTCAAAGGGCTTGGCTCTCCTCCCATGGAAGTAGATGGAGATTTTGCCATTTGTTTCAATGGCAGCAGTAGGAAGCTCTAGTATAGGCAGACAAAATGCTCAGGCGGTTTTGGTGCTGCTAAGTAGCATTTTATCAAAATGAATCACTGAGCCTGGACCTGTGTATAATAAACTATTCCCATGGATTTGAAGAGAAATAGGATTGAGCCCTGTTTGCATTGTCAGAATTGCCTTATGTTGAGCTATGTTACATGTAATGGATATCTGGTATGATGCATGTTTCAAACAACATCAATTAGGTCTCAGAAAAGCATTCACTATCTTTTTCCTCATCTTCTCTGATGGTCGTAGGGGAGCATGTAACCTGTCTTAATATAAGGGAATTAAAAAGCAGATAGCTTTCAAAATTGTACCTGCTTGGTTCTCTTCTGTTAAATGTTTCCCAAGTAGCTACTCATTTTATTCAGTGTATTTTAAAAATGGGAAATATTTCAGGGGCTACTGCCACTAGGCTTTGAAGCATGGTACTCCAGTGGGTTGCTGCTTACAGCTGATGTGACAATTCAGATTCATTTTTTTTAATTTGAAGGGGGAGAAATTGGTTGGTCTAAAAGGGCCTGGTGGCCCAATGTGATCTAGAGACAACACTGAAATATCACTTCGATTCACATGCTTCTCAAAATGTCAGTGGTTTATATCTTCACATAAACAAGGCTGACCTAAATTTTGAGCATTTAGGAGAAGCGTTTTTCATCCTAACCCAATTCAGCCAGCAGAGTTCATATGGGGTTTTACTCCTTTCTTACTCACCCTGTGAACTTGGAAGTGTTTTTTCCCCATAGCTGTTTTTTGGTGTTTGTGTTGTGGCTTTGTTTTATTTCATTGGGGTTTTTGCCCCTTGCTGGTTTGTGTAGTGAAATGCCAGCTTGAGAAGGGGAAAACAGACAAACCGTATTTTCAGGGAAGTAGCAGGTTGGCTGCAGAGTCTCCCCCCGTACTGGAAGCACAGCACCTGTCATGCAGCATCACCCTCCCTCAGGCACTCACCTGCTACCACAAGCACTCCTCACACGTAGCTACTAACACAAGGATTTCTTGTGTAAGTGCTTGTAGGAACAACCTGTCTTAGGCAGGACAGCCAGTACCATGTAAAAGCTGAAGCAGGTAAATAAAACCTCTGCAGTGCCTGTGATAAGCTGTCACACAGCCCGGTACCTCTTGGTACCTGGTTCTTCAGGTGTTGGGCAAGGCAAGCGGCTGGGCCCTCAAAGTGTTAAAGGAGGGTCTGGGGAAGCCTCTTGAAAGACTAAGTAACAGGAGGAAGGACAGATACACAATTGCAACTTCATTTATCTTTGGATCACTAAACAGCAAAATTACGGACTGGTTTAATTAGAGCTGAGGAGCTTTTCAAAACTAATGGAAATAGTGTATCTTGTAAAATGTTGCATGTTCATAAAACACATTCTATGCATAAAGGCAGACAATTTTCCTGTGCTTTATAAACACGTCTCCTGTCCTTTCAAACCACACGTGTAATGATTAGATAAGTCAGAGTTAGCATTCAGGGATGACTAAAAAGAGGTTCTTAGTGCCTCTGCAGAGCCCCTGCGCATGCGCCCACCTGCACCCCTGTTTTTAATTGTTGCTGGTGTTGCTTTGATCTTCTTTGAAAGGCAAGTTTAGCATTCTGCCAGCCTCCTCTCTGGTCCAGGAGATTAGGGTAGAAGCGTTTTAGGAATTTTCAGCAGACACTCTTTGATTTATTTCACAACACTGAGCAGATTTTCTTTTCGCACTTTGAAGACTTTGGAACATAACCCAGAGAAAAACGGGCATTGAGGCATCGGGAGCGGGCGGCGAACAGGGCCGCTAAGTGCACATCTTACTTGTCACTGCTCCCATTAGCAAGCAATTTATTAATGTAATGGGTGTGTGTTAGTGACCGCTACTATTTAGGGATGCTCTGTTTGATTCAGGGTGATGTATTTGAGAGTCCAGCTGAACCCTGGCTTTTGACCCCTTTGTGGGGATTGCTGGGCTGTGTGAGATGTTAAATCATCAGCATATCTTATACTTTGCATTGGAGAACTTTCCTATGAGCATGGTCTTCTGCATCACTGATAATGCTCGGCAGAACGTTGCCCATAATGGAATTTAAAGGCAAAAGTTAAATGCTCTGAATCTGGCTTCAGCAAGCTTTCCTTTTAATATTTGATGTTAATATTTAATGTTCTTCTTAATTTTCCGTCATCTCAGCCAGAAGAACTTCCTCTAAAAGGCAAGGGGGAAAAGACAAAATAGTTCACAATGAAGTTTCTTCTTAAACTGCCTGAAGTATTCAAGGTTACATGAACCATGCACTGTCAGTGCAGATGGATTACATCATCAGCTGTTTTAAAAACTTGTCCAAATAACTTGATTTGGCAGGCATATAATTGTAAATTATATGTTAAATTCTACATTATTACATGTATTGTATTATATACAAATTAT
Organism: Grallaria varia; assembly: GCA_013396735.1. Classification (NCBI taxonomy): domain Eukaryota; kingdom Metazoa; phylum Chordata; class Aves; order Passeriformes; family Formicariidae; genus Grallaria; species Grallaria varia. The sequence continues at coordinate 1,407,298 of VWZG01004764.1, forward strand.
ATATTCCTTTGTCAAATACAGTCTTATTAATTACATGATCCTGCTGGATTCAAAACCCCTGAGAACTTCTCTGTGCTTTTTCAGATTTGATCCTGCTGGTATTTTTTTATTAGAGATGTTAAGAGCACAGTATTTATGACAATTACAATAAATATTTTGCTGGAAATATTTTAAAAGGCTCCAGCTGAAAGAATCCACTGGAAATAAACCCTCTACTTAACCATCTTGCATGATTTGTGTGTTTAAATACAGATAATTCATTACCATTAACATTTTACACTCTAGACTGAATTTCATAAGCAAACTTGTTATTACAAGGTTAGACCTCTAATGTCATAGTAATAGTGTATATTAACTCCTTAAAAAATGGAATTTTGTGGACTAAGTGAAATGGAAGGAGGTGGGAAGGAAAATTTTGCTGTACTTATTTATCAAGGTCTTAGTAATATTCCAGTTAACATCAGTATTGGGACCAAAGAAACCTGGTAAATCGGGCATAATCGCTATCATAAAGTATTACCTCCTGTCTTTATAAAACTTAGTCTTCAAGGACACTCCTATGCATAAGCACAAAAGATATCACTTAGGATGAAGTGTATTTAGTAAACATTTCAGAAGGAATACATTTAGTAAGGATTTTGGATAGATGAAAATTTTGCCTTAAGGCAGAGTGCTGTGAACGGCTTGCTTCTGTTTTCTTCTGGGAAAACAAAGGGCATAACACATTTTTAATATTTTCTTTTCCTGTGTCCTTATTTAAAAGGGAAAAAAAAAAAAAAAAAGGCAATCTCATGACTATGTAAAACAACAGGCCAAACTGTAATTGTTTAGGATAAAGCATACTCAGGGAGGTATATGCGTTAGAAGAGTTGCTCTCGTCCACTTAAATCTGCTTATTGTGTAGTATGTGAACAACTGTCTTTAACTGTGATTAGCATTTTGTCTTAAAATAAATTCTCAGGTGCCTGCAAATACATTGTATGTAATGTGGTTACATAAATCACTGTAGTTTAAGGTGAGATAGTTTTCACAGTGTACTGTGACTACACAGCAGTAGTAGCAATACTGGGAGAGGAAAAGAAGTGGGGGGAGTGTTTCAAGGGGATTAGAAGAAGAGTTTGCCTTATGTTTAAAGACTTCATTGTAGTCAGACAGTGGATGGCCAAAGCAGAATGAGGCAAAACAGGGTGTGTACAAATCTGGATTTAACTTTTAGTCTATTTTTTTTATCTGATTAGTGTTCAGAGCAATCCATGATTCCTGTGGTGCAGTGGACTCTCTAATTCCCTAACCTTGCTTCCTGTGGTAGCCATAAAATTGAGTTAAATAGTAGTGATGTTCAAAATGACATTCCAAAATACTGTATGAATTTATAAATCAGCAGAAATTTATCAAACTTGCCTGTTCAGTAAATCAGGAAGTAAATAAATATATAAGGGTGTATTTGCTGATGTGCCCCTCGCATTTAAAATCAGCTTCAAAACGCTGCCTAATGAGAAATGCCCGTCCTGAGAGCTGAGGCTCAATGGCACAGTTTTCAGAGGGTGCTTTGGGAGGTCTGTGTTTGAGTGTGTGGGATCTGTCTGGGGAATGGGCTCTGCCTTCACCCCTGCCCTGCTCTGCCCACTGCTCCCTCCGGCACACACACCCCGCAGCGGGGCAGCCCTGGGGGAACCTGCAGGCGTCAGAGGGGCCCATTGGCCTTGTTACACACAACTCTCCTCTGTTTGTGGGAATAACTTCTGTAAATGACTCATGGACTAGCCCTTACGGGACCCTTGGCTGCTGCGGCAGTGGCAGTGCAGAAACAGTGAGTAAAACACACTTTACATTAGAACGGGCAGGTGGAGAGAGAGGCTTTTGCGGAAGGAAAATGAGTATACGTGCAACTCCTGGAGTGCTTGGATGGGAAGGTGCCATGTGGGTTTACATTTTCATAAAGAAACCATCTTTTTCAAGTCTATTTATCTGCAGGGGACTAGAGCAAAGTGGCAGAGAGAAGGTGATGTTGACCCTCTCCTATTAGACACCTTTGTTTATTTTCCCCTGTCTAAAGATTATAGTGTTTGAGCTTAGTGTTTATGAAACAAGGACAAATGTGCTCCAAGCATCTTGCAGTATGATTTCTGTGTATTTAGGGTGTAAGAAAATGTGAAGTAAAAATAGTAAGAGGGGAAATTAAGTTAGTGACTCATTTTTAATTACTGGGAAATCCAGAGTCCTTACCCAAACAGGCATTTCTTAGAAAATGTGCTTGAGGTGCTGTTGACTTGCAGGCTGCATCTTGCCTGGTAAATGAAACCAGTAAGTAGTTTGAATGGCCCTGGCACTATCTCTGGTCAAGCCACCCAACCTTTTTCCAAGCAGTTTCTTAGCACAGGCTAATAAACTCATAATAATAAATTCCTTCAACAGGCAGTTTTATTAATAATTTGGCTGTAGCCACCTGGTTTTAGAGCGTAAGAATTGCTCCTGCTTAATCTGCTCTAACTCCCTGTCCTGCATCCTGCTCCCGAGCATCCTGCTCCTGCTTCAGAGCCCCTGCCACCCATCCCTGTGGTGCCACAGGCTGTTTGCCAGCTGTGCGTGGGCTGGTTCTGGATAAGTACAATGGATTGTCTCCCCCTGGTAAATTGATTATGTCCCAGTGCCTGTACGTTATAAAGAAGCCAAAGATAACCACAGCCTTGCCTAATGGGCTGGAGAGTATTTGATTTACAGTCCCAGGCTGTACATCATCTCAAGTGTCCCGGTTTCTTTCTGGAATAACTATACTGTCTTCAGTGGCATTTTTTTCTGATGTAATGTAGAGGATTATCAGGCCTGTCTTTCCTACACACTTCTACCTTTTTTCTGTTTTAGGATTTTCCTTTTTCTTTTGCAGCAGCTCTGTTATCGTGTTTCAGATTTGACACATTCTTCTATTGTATATTCTCTGAATGCTCAGCAGCTAACACTGCAATCTGCCTTGCTGAGCCTTTCATATTCCTCCAGAGTGCTGCACTAGAAGAAAAGAAAAGTACATTTTTTAAAGTTTGTAGCTGGGAAGTTGTGTTTTTTTTTGTTTGGTTTTTTTGGTTTTTTTATTTGCAAGATGACTCTTATGCTGAGATCTTTGGAAGAGAGTAGAAGTTAATTTTGTGTACATAAAGAACTGTGGTAGATGATGTCAGTTCTTGGGAGCAGGAACAGGTTGCAATTTATTCTCTGAAGTCTGTAAGGTACATAAAACCATTCATCCTTCTACTTTCTTCTGGGTACATCTGTTCCTCCTGCACACCAGTCTCACACGGTGGGTAGCCAGAGGAGAGAGGAATGTGGAATGCTGTCTTGCTTCCTTTCTCCTTCTCCATGCATCCAGGGAAGACATGCTGTGCTTGGCAGTGTGCTGGTTGGGCAGGTCTGTGTCCTGCCCAAACCAGCAAGATCTTGCCTTCAAGGACCTTTGTCCCTCCTGCACCGTGTGTTTGTTTTTCACCTTAGGGAAGGGTTTGAGACTGACCACAGCCACCTGAGGTTTTCCTGGGAAAACCCATATGGGCTTGGCTGTTTTGTGGGACAGATGGACAAAAGTAGGTTTCAAATCCTCGTTTTTTCTCTGTCTGTAGCCCTGTGGGGACTCTTGTAGGGATGTTGCCTAGTGGAATTTTCTGAGTGGACTGTGATGTTTTTTGCTTCTTTTATTGTAGTATAAACTCTGAGGCAAGTTTGGGTAGAGAGCATGAGTTCTCTTGGGTTCCTGCTGCCCAACTACTCCACTCTTCCTAAAGGCACCAGAGAGAGGTGCTGTCTTGAACAGTGTGTGACATGTGTGGACAGGGGCACCCATGGGTGGCCGGTGTGCTGAGCTACAACAAGTTGGATGTTGAGGATGTGATTTGTGTTGGTTGGACAAGAGGCCACATTTTATTTCTCTCAACACCGGAAAAGCTCCAGCTTCAGGAATGGGGACCTCCTGTCCAAGATACTTTCCTTCTCATGTATTTGCGTACACATCAGAGATCTAAATGCTTTCTAGCTGTTTAAAGAACTGTGAAAGAAAGTCTGAGTGATTTAATCCCCAACAGCAAGGTACGGCGAAGGACTGAGGCAGCTCACCTATCTTCTTTGTGCTGTGAGTTTTGCTGACAGGCTCTCGTAGCATCAGTGTCTGTCATGCAGTGCAGGTCAGCTGGGGTATTCCTGCAGCTCTTCACATTCCAGTTCAGGTTCTCAGCTTTCAGCAGGCAGATACAGTTTTCATCACTTGTATTCTTACCAAACAACCAAATCAAGACTGAAGAAGGGAGTCTGTAAAGGGATGAGCCTAGAAGTTAAATCCTTCAAAGAACCAAAATTAATTTTAAGAAGGGAGGGTGAGAATAGCTTATGAATAGGAGACAGTCAAATTTAGTGTAGGTGTCTTACTCAGAGGAGAGAATGCATGAGATTTTCTCTAAGCTTTGCTGACCAGTTTCTGGACTTTTTGCTTAATACAAATGAGAGATGTTTTATTGATGGTTGCTTGGCATGATTGCATTCTGAACAAGCACAGATTTTGATCAGGGAAATAGTTTTTTTAATTTTTAATATTTCTGACTGATAAAATCCTGCTCGGTTTTGATGCAGGTTTTATTTTTCTGTTTTCCTATCTGGCCAGCATAGTTGCAGGCTTCTTGATGATTCCAGCTTTTTCCTTCTACACAGGACTGCTGCTGTTTGGCAGAAGCGTGTTCTGGCAGCGTCTCAAGAGATCTCAGAAATGGTTGATCTTGCACTCCAAAGTGAGAACAGCTCAATGCTATCATGATAAAACGCAGTTTTGGTGTTGGGATACATGCTTACCTAGACTGATTAAAATCACTCCCTTTCCCCTCATCAAATGTTAACCTCGTTTGGAGATACACACAATTCATGAAGGTCAGAAGGCTTGTCCTTGGTCATGCTGTCTGACAACAGCAGACATATATGGTTTGAAGTGCAGTAGTGCCCTGACTACCAAAGCCACCAATCTTCTGCTACTGCTGTTCCCAACATCCCCAGATCTTCAGAATATTGGGCAGAATATTCACATGTTGGAGACATACTGAATTTTCCCATTGACTAGTAAGATAAGAACAAGGGAAAGATGAAAAGGTGAAATCCAGTACGCTGGAGCCTTTCTGACAGTATGGGGAAAAGAAACTTGGATTTTACCTTTTTTCAGCTTCTCAACCGGAGTTCATTCTGGCTTCCCGGGAAAGAAAAATGCCTTGAGTGGAGTGAAACGGTGTGATTTGATGGAGAGGTTTTGCTGCAGATGATCACAGCAGACAGTGCCAGTGGCTGGCTAACTGCATCAGATAGGAGGAGAAATGTGATGGAGCTGAATGTAGTTTGGGGAGCAAAACCAACATACACATGTAAATTTATGTTGTAAAGTGAAATTATGTCATACAACATCTCCCTGTACTCCGTGGTAACAATATGTGCAGTAACGTGGGAATGTGAGCATGTAAATTCCATATAGTGTCACCCACAAGAATGAAATATGGAGCTGCAATTCCTAATTAACCTCGCTGGAAAGCTCTTGGGTGTGAAGTTAAAACATACAGAAGGGTTGCCTAGCAAGCTGTTCCAAATTTCAGCTTCTTTCTGAAGGCCTGGGTCAACCCAGTGGCTCTGCAGGCATTGTTAACTAAGACTTCTGTTTGCTTCTTTGAGGGCTTTAGAAGTTAATTAAGTATAAATCAATGCTTGAGGCTTCTGTGAGCGCTGGTCACTCCATCGCCGAAGGAACATTGCAGAAATGGAGGGAGCGAGGAAAAGGTGACAAGAATGATTAAGGGCATGGAAAACTCATATGAAGAGAGATTGAAAAGACAGATTATTTCTTCTAAAACAGTAGCAAGGGGCAGTATAGAAAAGAAAAAAAATATAAAATGAGAAATCTGAGGTAAGAGTGAAACTCTTACTCTGTTTTCTGCCAAGCACCAGGGCAAAGATTTTCAGTCATATAAAATATGTAAAATAAAAAAGTAGCAGAAGAAAACTGTGAGCAGAATACAGCTGCAACACGTAACGCTTTCTGCAGAATGTTGTTACTGCACAGGTTGCAGGAATCTTAAAAACCAAAGGAGCACATGAGAAAAAAGTATTCTAAGTGATAAAATAGCTAATGATATTTTAGAAGAAGTCTGCAACTTCATGCCCCAGGTCTTAGAATAATCCAAATATTAGTTGTGACCTTTTTAGGAATGTGCCTACCTCGTATGTATTCTCCTATGCTGTTCCAGTGGTGCTTCTTGCAAACTGGTCCAAGGTGGAATAATGACCTCTCTGCTTGGGTGAGTTGGCAAAGGGAAAGCCAGGAGCCTTAGTAATGAGCAGGGAGGTTCTTTTCTTTGAATTCAAGCACACACATTAACTCCTTGCTGCTGCTGCAGGGTATTTATAGGCAGCAGTGCCGTGGGCTGGGCTGCAGCTCTGCTCTGGGCAGGCAGTGCCATGGCTGTACCGAGAGCCCAAGAGAAATTGTGTGGTTGTCTTGTTGCTGTTGGCTCCAAAATATGAGGTCTCTCTTTATCGCTGACCATCAGTACCAAGTCCCTGTTAGTTTTTCCGGTATCTCCTGTGACACTAATAAAGTGAAAGTGTAGAAATATTGACCAACATTTTTTAATCCTTGAAGACTTTTGTGGTGTGTGATAGAAAGAATGTCTATACTAAGAAACATGAGGGAACACATCCATACTATTTTTGCCATAGTTTAGTGGAATTTCTCTGTATTATCAAATATTTGGCTCATAATAAGGTACTCTGACTTACTAGCAACTTTGTGCTTTATAATCCTCTTTTTAACACTGTTTCCTTGTTCACTAAATTTGCATTTGTTCTTCCTAGCAGAGCTGAAGAGTGATTTCATTTTTATTTTCAGTGGAGAATGGTTGAGAAGCAGTGACTTAGATTTTCAGATCGAGAGGGGGTAGTGACTGGCACTTTCAGCTGTCACGATAAATGTTATGAGGAAAAGTTTGTCACCAATGGCTGTCCTTGATAAACACTTCCCCATTCCTGCATCACCTCTGGTGTATAGCCGCCTTCTCGGCAAAAAAAAAAAAAAAAGAATACCTGAGGTTTTTGGAAGTTTTTAGGACTTCTTCTTGTATTTCTCTGACTGCTTTTAGTAACTGTTACCACGAATGCAGTTACGCAGATTTAAGGACAACAATACTAATCTTTACAATGTGGGGTAAAATAACATTTGTAGACATAAACTAGTGGCTATTTTGTTTCTTTCCCGTCTGCAAGTGCATGCTGAGTCCTGCTGGCTGCTGGGAATTCTTTTTCCTAGCAGAAATGATCTCCCATTTTCAGTCCTGCAGGGCAATAAAATAGTGGACTACTGCACAGCCTTAATGTATAGCTTTCCTGAGAAACTACAGCTGTCTTGGGACCGCATTTTTTGCCTGCTTTGGGCCCCAGGCAACTATAAATGCTGGGAGTGAAAAAGGAAACATTTGTGGCAGTTATCTTTAAGAGCACTGGCATCTACTGGAAGCTGGTCGGGCTCAGGGTGGGTTAGACAAAGTCAAAATGCATGATGGATTTGCACGTGGTTCTGCGTGGCCTTTCAGGTTAATTCAATTGTTCCCATGGTTTATTTGCAACCCGTACTGTGCTGCCTGGCTCTCGCTGTGCTAGTGGTGAATTTTCAGTGCAAACTCATATTCAGAAGCAGCTGTGCCCTCATGAACATGTATTTGAGTTAGTTAAGATGAACAAAGTATGGAAAAGGTGAAGTTTGTTTTACATGGTATTTTTTCTCTGTCTAGTTACTCCTTAAGAAGTCTTTCTTCTCCCAGCTTTATACTTACCATGCACTTGCGGAACATTGCATGCAGCCACAGCTGAAATGTGGGAAATACAATTTAGAAACCAGCATTGGTTGTAACCACATTTTATATATATATATATTATGGTTTTGTTTTTTGGGGAGGTTTTTTTTTGTGTGTGTGCATGTGGCAAGTAGGTCACTCTCATGTACCACTGCTTCCAGAATTACAGTTGTCTGAACTGCAAGGCCAGTGATGCTGAGACACTGTCAGGGACACCCTGAGAAAAATGCGTGCTTTTGCACCAACAGATCCCAGGTGACTTCAGGTCCACAGTTTGCAGATATTTCCTATTAGAAACAGTCCGTGGTTTCCTTGGAGGCATCCAGGTAGTCCGTTTAAATCCTCAGAGAAGCCACCATGATGTCATCATGCAGGGAAAACACTCTTTCAAATCAGTTTAAAGAAACATGACCTTTCTTTCCATATCTTCTACCTGCAAAGCCCAGTGTGCTGCAGTCATGTTAAGTCAGGCTTCTGTTTCACAAAACTCCTCTTGTAGAAATCAAGGCTCTAAAGTGTTGTACTCAGTCACACAGCTCCAATTAGCATGGTCTTGTGTATTTTCGCGTAGGAAAACATTCACCAGCCGAGTAACCTAAACATGGTCTTCAAGTTTCACTGACCCTCTGGAAAGCAGAAGTCTCCCCAAAGGTAGCCGTGCTTTCCTGCCATGGACTGCAGTGGAAGCACGCTACCTTTATTTCAAGCAGGTATTGTTAGACCTATGCGGTCACACCTTCCTTGGTGACATGAGCCATGTAAAAGATGCCTCCCTCCTTCAGGAGCTCCTGGACTGTTTAGATGTCTGTCTCATTGATGAGAGGTTACTGAAACAATGGAAAGAAAAGGGTTTTATTAAGCATCTTTGGTTCTGCGCAGGCCAGAAATTTTCATGTCTACTGGAAGTCTGGAAATGTGTACAAGACTGTGATGGCTTTTTTGTTTGTTTATTTGGTAGGATAAGACTGTGCAAATGCTTGACTTTAAAGAGAGAGAGTAAAACAAATAAATACAAATAAGAGAAAAGTAATTTTCCATATAAAGTTAGCCCTGTTTTCTTTGCCTTTCCCCTTCTGCGTGGCCTCTGCTGTCTTTGTGTACATGAAGAAAGGGGGATCGTAATTACATGAGTCATCACCAGGAAACACACACAATGCTAAAATAATTGAAATTTTAATTTCCCAAGCCATAATCAGAATTGGGGTTTTGTTAGGAGAACGAGTCTCAATCCTGCAGTGCTCTCAAAGAGCAACAGCAGCTCTGCTTTTCAGATCATTTAAAAACCAAACAAAGCAAACCCGCCCACACTCCGAGATTCAGAGTTCTATTCAGATATACAGAGTGGGGTGATGTACAAGAGAGCAGGTAATGAACTGAACTGGACAGACGAAGGCTATATTGGCAATCAAATAAATATATGTTACTTTCTTCTTTTCTTTTGTCTTTTTTTTCCTCCCAAGATCTCTCACATATAAGTCCAGATAAATATGAATTGTACAGAGTATGGATGTGTAATGACACGTTTGATGCCGTGTCTCTCAAAATATTACTCTCAAACATTTTTCCAATATCTCCCTTTTGTCCCTTCTCTGAAGGCACACTGATCTCAGTAGTTGTCGTTTCTGACAGGGATAGAAAATATACATACAAATATTCCATGTATGTAAACATCTTTTTTATTCCTGGACAAAAAGTATGCTAAAATGAAACTAAAGCTTGAAAGTACATTTCAATAACTCAAAAATAAGTGGTAATAAAGCTGTAATTATCCCCAAAGCTACAAATACAGTAAATAAGTTAAAGTTAAATTTATAACACCTGCAAGCATATTAAGTAGGCAAAAGCAAAACAAAGGCGGCCAAATGACTTTAGCTTCACCCTGTAGTAACATTAAGCAAATTTAGTTTGAGAATAATGATGTTTATAGTCCTAGATTCATTTGTTTAAAAGAAAGAGCTTACCTTATTTTTTCATTTTTTACATCTCATTGTGTTATGACTGCATCCATCGCAGAACAGTGAAAGCCAGGCAGTACGTGCAGACCTTAGCTCATCCTGGGAATAATGCCTCCTCAAAAGGAAAGTGAGATTACTGTTTAATTAAATGTATTAAAGCAGAGGGGGGAAAAAAAAAGGGCATTTTAAAGGTCTTAATCTTCCATACCTAGTATGTAGGTTACACATATTTTTAGGTTTTATTATATATTTTGTCAAAAGTTATAGCCTTGAATCATTTAGAATGAATTCTCAGCACTTTAAATTTAAAATTTCTGCAAAATAAATTTGTTTCACAGGTAAAATGAAAATAGTGTTCATGCCTGCTTATGTGGATTTGTTTCTGACTGATAGATTGTTAGGCAGGTCAGGTTGGAAGGGCTTAGTGTACACTGAGCTATCACTTTTAATAAACAGTAATTTCTTTGTCTAGTGTCTGCATTTTCTTACTAATTATCCATGGAAGAGTTTATTGTCTCTTGTATTTTTATTAATTCTGAAAATGTGCTGCAATTGTTTCTGGACTCTCAGGTGATTTCCATTTTCAATTGTCAAGCAAAGGATTTTTTTGATGTGTGGAAATGTTAGTCCTCTTTCCTGGACTTCATTTTTTGGACTTGTATAAATTTGGGAATCAGATTCCAGGCTCCAATTAGGCAGATCTGAGGTGACACTGACTGGGGAAGCAAAGCAGTGTTTTAGATCCAAAGCTATTTTCGTTTGCTTTGGACTGAACAACTGGTACCAGTTAGGTGAGAGTGATTCATGTGCTGGGGTCATTGGCTGAGCTTGGACTACCTGAATATATTGCATGGAGCATTTGCATTAAGTGGGTATATTTTGATAAAGAGCAGCATCCTCTCTGGAGGCAGCTTTGAGGTGGAGAGACTTGTCTTTAATGCCTGGAAAGCTGAGGTGACATTGGCCAGCTCTTAACTGGGATGCTCCAGTTGGGTTTCCTGCCTGTACTGTGTCATTTGAGGTTTTCAAATTCTATTTTTGCAAATAAAGCAAAGGAAAGGATTCAATAGTAATCATTCAAGCCTTAGTTCCCTCTGGTTTTAGTTCTATGGTTGCCTATACTCTTAGTCCTTACCAGGTCATATGCATAGATTTCTCTGTAAAACCAAACATTTTAGTAAACTGTGTGGCCGTAATGGATTTTTCAGGCACCCCTTGTGTTTGCTGAACTTAGTGAGAGATAAAAATTTCTCTCCATTATCATTTGCTGTCGTGCCCTTCTGTGACATTGATGGCTTCCAGGCATCACAGGGCCACGTGGCTGCAAGGGCAGTTTCTGTCACTGGCTGGGGACATCCAGGAGAGGTGGCCTAACACTTCTGGTGGTAAGCAGGTCTCGTCTCTAAACCAGACCTGGACAGGTGTCTGTGGACTTAATTTCTGACCAGACTTAATGCCTCCTTGGTTGAGGGCAGAGCTTCTTACCCCTTCAAGTTCAGAGACCCATCTAACAATGCATAGTGCTAAGACTGGCTCTCAATCCGTGTGTTCTTGTCCGGGAGGCAGAACAAGTCTCTTGTTGCCCCTCTTTAACTGTGGATAAACTACATTTATGCTGCAATGTGGTTGATTCACAAGTGGATTGTATGGATTTGAAAATGTGTTTGTCGTACCTGAGGAAATAATTGCGCTTTGTGCTTCTCCCTGTCTCTGTGTGGACAGCCAAGTGTTGGGAGCAGTTTGGAACCTCATTGGAAGAGGTCCAGAGGTTTTCTAAGAATGCTGTTTATGGTTTGTTTCAGGTTATCAATTATGTTTCAAATAAAAAGCTCCCTACAGATGATCATTGTGCTCTGCTTTGAACTCATTTAACTTGACATTATTTACAGAATATTTGTCTTGGTTATGGCAGTTTTTGTCACACAGCAATATTACTTTTCCATTATATATTGCATGTGACCACCACATAAGTTTGATAATAAATGTTGGGAAATAAAAAACAGAGTAAGTGCCTCAGTGTGATAGCAATTCCCATGTGACGGGAAATAATGTCATAAACTTCAAATTACCTTTTAAATAAATGTTTATGTCCAACCCATCCATTAGATCATAGCCCGAAGGGTCAGGAGGATCATTTCTTCATCTCTCACTGCATGCATTATGGTTGCTTTTTTAGGTGTAAATGATGTTTTTAAATGAAGAATGGCACTCGAACTATACACAAACAACAGCTAGACATTACTGAGTCGCAGTATGGCAGAAATAGCCTCAGCCACGTTGCTAAATATAGAAGTGCAGCAGTAAATTGAATTCATTCTTAGAAAATAATTTTAATGGTGTAAATGCTGAGATGATGCAGGAGTACAGCTGGCGTCATTCTCACAGTTTGAAGCTTTGACATTTTAGTCAAGTTTGAATTCTAGTTGTGGTTTGGTAAATGGCTCATTTGCAAAATGCTTATGGGAGTAAAGATTTTGGAGAGCAGGGCAGAGGAGTGTACAGGTATCAGATATCATATTAATGAGGGTCTGGGCCATCTAGGGTTTTGTGCATTTGTGTAGAGTTCCCACTCAGTAAGTGCCCAGGGACATTGTGTCCCTGAGAGCACCCAGTGAAGCACCTCACAAGCCGAGACCCCGCTATTCCCAGTGCCTTTCCAGGAAGGGAGCACTGAGGACCATCCCAAGGATGAAGCAAACCCAAATTCACATTTAGACTTTCCCTGCTTTGAGCTGGACATCCCTAGCTCGTATGTCCTGGAGGAACCCGTATGGCTCCCCCAAACACCCCATGCATCAAAGCTTTTATACGTGGTGGTCTTAACCCTGTTAGCCCTACAGTGCCAGGCTAGAAACCCACCCAGGAGCTGGAATGGTTGGTCTAACAGGGCGGTGGCTCTGGAGAAGCAGAGGCAGAAGCTGTAACTGTCCTGAGACTGCTGGTGTGTATGTGGGGTTCCTCACCCAGGGCTGGGCTGCCTGGGAGCAGGGGAAGAAAGCGCTGTCAAAGTCTGTTAGGCCAATCTGGAAATAAATTCAAACAAAAAACTTCTGTTTACTGGCAGGGGAAAACCCATTGTCATGGAGATTTAAAACACCAATCAAGAAATGCAGTGGTGTTTTTGCTTCAGCTATGATTTGACCTTCCTGTTTACATTGAAGATTTTTTTATGGCAGAGAGCAGTGACGTGGTTGCTTTGTTTGAGGTATTTGACAGTTACAGCAGTTCTGGGAATAATTGTTTTACTTCTATATATGTCAGGAAAGTAATATGTTCATATTTGAGAAAAGGTTACTTTATTATTTTTTAAACTTATTTATATTTGTTATGTTTCCCAACTTTATTTTCTTCCATAAGAACCATGAAGATGATAAACTCAATTTTAAAACAACATTTCTTAGTAACATGTCCAAAAAATTGTCTCTAGTTGGAGGTTAATCTTCTATAGGCCATAATATTGCTTCCTTTGTCATTATAATTTGTGTAAAAATGTTATATTAATTTCTTAGAGTTCACTTGATCTTGATTCTCTTTTGTTAGCAGAGGTCTATAATCCTTTCCACAGTAACCGCTTGTAAAAGCAGAGGATTATGACTTGAGGCAGGATATGAACAGCAGGAACAGATCAACTTAAAAACAAAGATCCTGTTTGGGTACAAATGCTATTGTTAGCACAGAGTTGGGCAGAGTCGAGTGGCAGGATGTCTATTAGAATATAATAAATTTGTATCAGCACCACATGTCATGCTAGCCAAAAGACATCCTTTAAATAGTTATCTGGTAGACCTCATATTTTAATACCTTTACTTATTATACTTTTGCTTAGTCCAGTAAACTGTTCCCTCTGAGAATGGCTGATATCTAAACATCTGAACGGCTTTTTGGTTTTCTGTAGATTTATTTTTCTGTCTAAAAAGTTTCCGCTCTGTTATACTTTTCCCGAAATCTGAAAGCAGGGATTTGAAATTACACTACTACAAGGTCATTCTGAGGTTAGTGATAGTCAGTGTGGACTACTGCTGTCTTTTCTTCTGACGTGTATGATCCTTCAGAGAAAAGAAGAAAGAGGGGTTTCCTTCTTTTTTTCTCATATTTAAAAACAAGAAATACAATAATATTTTTTCCTTCATTATAAAGTCTTTTTTAAATTCTGATAGTTTAACTGGCCTAACACCAATATATGTGACTCACTTCAACGTATTTTTTAACTTTAATTGGTTTTCCCTACTATTTTCATGTTAAGGTTAGTAGGAAGTAGTGAAGGTACCAAGTAACAGAATACGTACTGGTCAAGTGTGGGAAAACCCTACTTTTTGTAAAAATTGGAAACATTCTTACATGGCATAGACAAAATGAATAAATACACAAAATGCAGTGATGGAGTCAGGTAGCAGTTTCACTTAGAACAGTCTGTACAGTTATTCCAACAACTGATACCACATGGGAGCAGTAATCTGTGGTTCCCAAGCTTCTCTTGACATTATCTTTGTAACAGACAATGAAATATACTCTGTTTATTTATGATACAAATTTTGTTTCAGTGTATCTTAATTTTTACATGCATTATATATGTATATACAATGTCTTACACACCATCAAATAGTAAAATTCCACATAAGCATCTCTAAAGACAAGTCAAACAAAAGCTCTGGTAGAAAAAAAATGTTTGGAGGGGTCTTTAATCATTGTCATGTGGTGACAAGGAGAGACTCAATGTGATGGTTTCAGTGAGTTTGTTTGAATGCTTGCTGCTGCATGGAATAAGATCTCTCTTCAGTGTCCTGACGTTTGCAAGGTTAAAAAAACCCCTCAAACATAGTCTTAAGTTATATTTCTAGTTTCTGTCTGAAAAGACGATTTTATTGCACTTGATAAATATTGGTTTTCAGATCACCATACTGATGGCACTTGGGCTGCAACCATATTATCAATGAATAAGAAAACAAAAGCCCTGGCATTTCAACAGTATGAATTCTTCAGACTGTATTATTTTGTTAGCCTGAGGCAAGAGTCTGTGCTCCTAGTCCTCGTCTGTGCAGAATGAGTAATCTGAGAGAAATGTGTAACCACACTGTGTGTGCAATATGTCCACATACTATACACTATCTGGTCTCGCTGTGTGCCACAGGCAGCCAGGTATTTCTTATGGACAACAGTCATATGTTAAAAAATGATAATTTTATAATAATGTCTGTGATTTCACCACTAAAAGCATTATAACATGATGGTATATCTGTTTATTCTGTTAGAATCGAAATTTCATGCTGTAAGGAGTTGGTTTTACCAGCGGGATTTTCTGTTACCTAACCAGAATTCTGTGGTTTTGCACGAATTCTATGCATGAGAGCAATTGAAAATACATATTCCCAGCGCTATCTATTGCGGTGTTTCAACATGACTTGCATTAGTGTGTGTGATAGCTTGAATTTTCTTTCTTCGCCAAAGCTGCTTAAACAATACAATGACAGATTTCTGCTTTTATTCTTCGTTAATGTCATTCTTCATCCTCTCTGCCCCACATCAGGGAGGAAGTGTTGCGAGTTTGCTATTTTAATGAAGAGAAATGAGGCATCTATCAACTAGGATTTACACTGGAGAGCACATCAATTCAGTTGCCTTGAGCTTGCTGAGTTTGCATATCCAGGGCCAAGCAGTGCTCTCAATTACTCCCGTGCAACCCCATTAACTTCAGGAGTTTGCACGTTTCAAAAGTGGCTTTGCAGAACATGGGGTGATATTAGCGGGGGGAAGAAAGCTATCTGTTAAAGAATTCAAGCTCCAAAATATGAGTTTTGGTTATCTATAAGGAGATGTGTGTGCAGTCATAATTGCGCTTTTGAAAGGTTAGGGTAGTCATCGTATAGTCATTTCATTGAGCATCTCTTTGTGGCTGCGCCTGAGAGAACAGCCAGCCTCCCAAAAATTGCTGCAGTGAGGGGGAAAACACTTCCAGCCCTGGAAACATATTGTAAATCACATGTCTTTAGTAGACTCTATCCTGTAATTACTCTTAACCGTAGGTTGTTTCCTCCTCTCTCCCTCTCTCCAGGAGCTATGCCGCCAGCGCATGGCAGTGAAAACGTCTGATCGCCCCGAGCCCCTCCACGCCTCCAGAGTCAACAGTGTGTCCTCTCAGTTCAGCGATGGGCCCATCCCCAGCCCCTCAGCCCGGAGCAGCACCTCGTCCTGGTGTGAGGAGCCGGTCCAGTCCAACATGGACATCTCCACCGGTCACATGATCCTGGTAAGGCAGTTTTGTCTTCATAGCGCGAGCAGTTCCGTCAGTATTTTTAGGTACCTGCCCAGTTTTTGGAAAGAGAGAGCTTTTCAGGAAAGGGAAGATGTATTTTCCTGGGTAGAAAATATTCCTGAGCTTCACTGGTAATCTCAGCTTTGCATAATTAAAACCAAAGGCATTTTTATTTCCATTTCTTTTTCATTATTTCTTTTTTTTTTTTCCTCTCTGGGAAATATTATTTTATCTTGGACACACAAATTGTTTTCATGCTTGCTTTTAAAAAAATAAGCTCTGTAGTGTCCTTTTGACCTATTAATTGATGTTTACCTCAGCTTGGACAGACAAATTTCTGATCAACTTACTGCTTTTTCTCATGTGTCTTCAGTGTTTGGAGGTATCTGAGCTGAGAAGGGAGCAGAAGATGAGTGATATGGAGCAGTTTGTTTCTGTTACCCTTAGAAAAGAAAAGGGATCTGAATTTTAGCTGTGCCTGGATATTTTTTTTGTCCTTGGCTGAATTTATTCCAGGCTGGATTTCTCCTATATTTGAAATGATCCAAATATATTCCATTGATGGAGTCTATGTTGGAAAACTTGAGTTGTTTCCAAACACAACCTGAGACCAGTATCATTGTAGAAGGTGGTGTTATGAAGAGTTTTCTGCATGTAAGAGTCAGAGTCCAGTGGTTGGGACTGGTGGAGCTTGTTTTTGTCCTGCAGGTAGAGCTGTGGAGCAATCCTCCATTTATTGTGCCTTATTTTCATCCTTCTTCAAATATTTACTGTCTTGCTCGAGTCCATTGAAATTAGAAGTTAAGTGATGGTGAAGAACCTGACCTGAAGTCAGGTATTATTTTGCTTTCTGTATTTGACTTTGGCTGTCACGGTTTACCTGCAGTAAGTGCTTGTTCCATGCTTTTGGGAACTTCTTTCCATCATGTCATACTTGTGGGTCATAATTTTTCAACTAGTTTCTTTTTCTGGACTAATGTTTTAAAGCACTATGTTCTCAGGTAGTTTTCAAATTCTTACAAGCCAACCTCAGATAATGGAGAAAGGAACGAAGGCAAGCAAAACCCAAAATGGCAATTTGACCTCAGCCAAGTTACTGACCTCCTTCAGCCTTTACCAGGTCAGCTATAAAACTGAGCAAAAGCAGGGCAGGATTGTAAACCAGATGCTTCCTCAGAGTATGTCATCCTTAGGAAATACTTCTCTGACTATAGCCCTCCAAAAGGAGTTAATGAGTTATGTTAATATCTGACAGACAAGTGCAGTTTGGAGGGGTTGCTCCCATGCCAGAAAATCATTTGTTATAGTTTTTACTGTCCCACTTTTGCCTAACCAGAATTAAAAGTCACTTGATTTCCTCTCATAGTTAACTAAAATGCTTGGAGGGGGGGGGGGGGGGGGCAAAAAAAG
>VWZG01004764.1:1424798-1529733 GCA_013396735.1 Grallaria varia
TGGCGAGTCAAACAAGAGTCTGCAGTTGCCTAACTTCAAAATAAGTACAAATTCTGAGGCAAGGCTCAAAAGGTTCTGAGACAATGTGTTTGAATGGAAATAAGAGCAAAATTTCCTATGTAGATGGAAACACACATTCAACATTTGCAAACAGTTTCAACTACTTTAAATTGAGCAAAATTGTTTTCAGTGATACTATTGGGAAACAAAAAAAAAATCATCACAAAATCCTGCTTAAAGGGGAGAAAGTTGCATATGGGAACCAATTCTTCTGTCTCTTGGAATTTATGCGAAATTGCAAGAAAGAATTGTCTTCATATGGCAATAAATGAACATTAAAAACTAGTCAGATTGGTCAAGATCACTGTTATGGTGTTCAGTGTTCATAATTCAGTGAATCCTCTTTAACCCTGGATGAACTCATATGTGTCTTAGTTATCCAACAGCATATGTTAAATCTTAGGTGGTGAGGGTTCAAAGAAGAGTAAAGAAATGCTGTGGTGTCTTGAGAGTACAAACCACAGAGAGAGAGTAAAAATATTTAATTTTTTTAGTCTAACCCGAACAAACCAAAACCAGCAATTCAGGGGAGTCTGCCTGTGTGCTTAGACATTCAGGGTGGGGAAAAATTGTTCATGATAGACGCAAATGATACAGTTAGGAAGAAGATGTGGGTTAGCATCAAAAGGATGCATTTAGCTTTGCTATCAGGGCAAGTCTAATAGGAGACAGTGGGATGTTTACTTAGGAAAGTAGTTAAACTGTAAATACAAGATTTGCTGAAGGTAGGGCTGGGTTAGGTTTACACGGAAGATCAGCATCTCTTTGCTACAGCACAGAAGCAGATGATTGGACTCAATCAGAAATGCTCATGTTTTTGTGTCACTGTGGGTCACACTGAAATGGGAGAGCTGACCCAATTTGCATTTTGCTCAAAAATAAATGCACATATCTGTAATACCTTATTTACCTGAATTTCTCTCCCTCTGGAGATGCTGTGGCTTGGTGGACCTTGCAGTAGAAGCAGCTCGACAGAGGTGAGCTCTTCCTCCCCTTGCCTGGCAGATACAAGTGGAGGAGAGTGAGGGGCCACTTTGCAACTTTTATACCATTCAGTACAAGACATTTTTCAGTTCCTCTCATTTCCTGCTGCCACAATCCTCTTATCTTTTACATTTCGTAGATATTTTCTGTGAAAAATATCTCAGTGCCTAAAAAAGCAATGGGAAATATTAGCAAGGGGCCCAGTAAGAATGGCAAATACCCTCTGTTTTTCAGGGTAAATGCACTTACAGGTTTGTAAATGTGTTTTTCGGCTCCACAGTGTGCAGTGAAGAAGCAGTTAGCTGAGCTAAAGCTTCTCAGTCTTTATTGTCCATAGGTGCCAAGACCTCCCTAGAGAAAGTAAAACAATGGAATGCTGTATAAAGTGGCAGCAGGAAATATTTTATTTTGATTTATAAGTAGAATAAAACTTTAATGAAAATAGCCTAGAAGAAGTTTGTCTGTGACTGCTGAGTGACTCCATGTAATCTTGCTCAGAGGTAGTGTTGGTCAGAAATATTTCTGTAACGCTGTTTAATTTGCTGGAGAATGCTGCCAGTCATGCCTGAAGTGGTGTCCGAGTCCCCTCAGCTTCGGGATCGTAGGAACTTGTGGTTGGCCACAGGTGCTGTTTTCTTGGAGGACTTCGTGGTTAGCCCGTCGTTAATACTCCTCGAGGTCTGGAGAAACCAGGAATCTTTCCAACGCTGCGGCTGTGGGGCAGCCTCCTCACTTAGACTGAAATCAGCCTTCAAAGAGGAAAATCCTGTGTTTCTGCTGCTTCCCTGGGCAGCAAAGGCGCTGTCTTTGCAGTGCTGACAGCAGCGCGAGGTAGTCGGAGCTGTTGGCAGGAGGAAGCAGGGAGGGCTCAGGAGGCCCAGAAGGACAGCGATAACAACATTCAGAGCTTTTTTTTTGCTTTTTTTTTTTATCTTTTCACTGTCTTTTTCATCACATTTATAACAGGAGGGTGGCGCATATGGCACATTTTGATTCTGTCTTTCTGAAAAATCCAAGCACTTTAGAAAGTGTAATTAGAGAAGCATGTTTTATGCTCTAATGTTTGTGGCACTGACTGGCTGGTTTCAGCACGAGCAACAACACAGAATTCGTGCCCTCGTTTCAGTCACCGTCGGTTTTGAAAGGAAACGTTTTTCAGAAGATCACAAAAAGGGAAAGAATAGGAATGTGGAATTAGATTGCCTTCCACTTTATTCTCGTGTGTACGTCTATATTTTGGGTGAAAAGAGAAGTTCTAGCGAAGAGCAACACTTCTGTTTGCAGTCCAGCAAGAGAACCAGAGGGAGTTTAAAACTATCTAGGAGAGATTTAGTCTCCCTAGCTTGGAGTCTAAACTTATTCCTGTATTTTAGACACTCAGTGAAGTGTTGTTATTTTGACTTCAGTTCATAAATTCTCCTTCCAGTTGGTGAGGGGAGTGGGTGGCTATGAAGGTCTCCAGAGAATCAGGCAGAGAGCAGATTTCTTTTGAGGCGCCTCCGTTGTGCCTGCACCACCCAGCTGATGTCTGCTGCTTAGGTGAAGGGACCTCTGTTCTTTGTGCTGTAGCACAAGTTGAGCACCTGAGTTAGGTGGATTGGATCCTACAACTGCTTCATGTATTACCATGCTTGTTTAATTAAAAGAATTATAGTCTTTTATGAGGTTTTAAATGAAGAACAGTACTGCAAGAAGGAAGCATACGCTTTTGATGATAACATTATGAGGTTGTTATCTGAATAGTGTATATGAGAGGGAATTTGCAGAAGCAGAAGTGATTTTTTTGTGTTTTGTGGATTTTTTCCTTGTAACAACAGATGTGCAAAATTTGGGGCCTTTTACATAAATTAGAATTTTGGAAAGTGTGAGTTTTACAGAAGGTCTTTTCCAGTACTTGTTTAAGCTGAAGTCTGAGGACTCTTCTCCCTGAGGGCAGTAATCTGCTGTATGTATTGGAAATAATAATCTGTGATAGTTTGTGGTGCTGTACGTTTTACAGGAGGAGAAGAAGGTTTCATGCCTGAGCTGAATGAGACAGTGGAAACTAGCAGACGATAGCCTGGAATCCAGGGCCTTGCATCTAGGGGATGTAAAGCTGCTTGATCCCCTGGTCTGTGGCAATATGCCTGCAAAACCAGAAGGATGTTCCCCACAGAGAAGTGAAGGATGACCTCATATGAGAGTTTGGAGTCAAAGCTCTGGGGCAGGTTGTGTCCCCTCTGGGGACACAACCTGATCTGGGGACATAGAGTGCAGACCTGCTGCTGCAAACCCAGTCAAACCCCAGATGCTGAATTTTGCACTCATTTTAGTGTGGATGCTGAATCAGTGTCAGGATTGCTGCAGGACTGGGAAGTGTAACAAGGAGGGAATAGTTTCCAAGGCTGGGTTTTTTTTGATAGCATTGGTATCCTGGTATCCTGTAGTCTCTGATTGGCAACTTTTTGATGGTTTGCAAGCAATTTCCCCTCTCTCAGTTTTTAAAATGAACTCTATGGCATAGCAGCCATAGATTTTCTTTTAATTGAATATGGAAGAATGTAGAACTGAGTAACTGAAGGCATGTTCCAACAAGAAGAAGTATTTGTTAAATCCTGCGCCACGTCTTGCTGGGATGCCTTGATTTTGTTCTTAAAGCTGCAATAAAATTGGGAGCAAAAGATAACTAAGCACACTTCTCTAGATAAAGGAAGAAGCTCCAGCATGTGAGGACCAATAGCACTGTGGTAGATGCAGGTGTACTTTGCACCTGGACCTTAATCCATATACACACTAAAGATTTCCTGAGCGTGATGCAGGGCATGGGTGCAGTGCACTGCCTGGGGAGATGTGCTGCAGAGGTGATGATGCTGACAGGGCCTAAAGTAGGAGCGCAGGTATGGAAAACAAGATCTTTGTCACGATCTTTTGCTTCGTTATTTAGTAGGTTTTAATATTTCTTCCTTTTTCCACCATTTCCTTCCACCAGCATTAATTTCTGTTTATACATTTCACAGCTATAAATACCGTTTAAAAAAAGCTTACAACTGAGAAAATGAAGGAAAAAATCCTTGCTCATATTGGAAGGAAGACAAGTCAGTGGCAACGTTTAGCTAAAGGCATAAACTCCTTATGCATGGGCTAAGTGGATCTAAATCCCAACTTACCTTTCAGCTGTGCCAGTATAAATAGTTGTAGAAGTCTTACCAAATTAAGTCCCAAGAAGGCTTTGGCCCTAAAGGCCATTTCATCACGAACAGTTGGACAAGAGGAGTCACAAGGGAAAAAGCTGTTGTGTATCACATTACTCAGTGGCAAGATAGCCAATATCCAAAAAAGACATAAATACTGTGGATGGGAAAATCTTTATCTGTCTCTCCCTGAGTTGTCATGCTTTTAGGGACAAGTGGAGCTGGTGCCTCTTGAAAGCTCTTCTGCTGATGAAATAGGTTTATCCTTTCATTTTAAGTGTTTTTTCCCCCTCCCTGAATGTTTAAGTTGTTTTGAAACATTTGCCTGTGTTTGTTTAAAGCAATGACTTGAGATACAGGAACAAAGAAAAGCTGCAAAGACAAGTGAAAAAAATCTAATGGCATATGAAAACAGCTTTACTAATAGAGCCATAAATCTAATAAATGGGTGTATGTACTACATAGATTTCATCAATAAAACTTAGAAAAATATTCATGAACAGGTTACCCTTTGATTATTCCATTTTTATTTCTTTCATAATAAGGTGCCTCCTTTTTTCTATATTAATTTTGTTGAATGGGCCTTAGGAAATAATGACAATTGCGGAGTCAGTTTTAAATCAAGAAAAACATTCCTCTTGAATGTGGTATGAAATTGATTTCAAAATCTTTCTTTCCCTGAATTCTTCACTGTCGAGTGTTTTCCCCAAATGTACTCATGATTAGAAACAACTCCCCAAATTTCTGTGGCTACATCTTGGTCTGTCATTTGACTGTAAAGTGTTTATTCCAGCTTTGTTTAAGCTGCTTTGGTTGAACACTTTTAGCCAACTTACATAATTCCCTAAGGCTTTTAGTAGAAAGATGAAAAATCATTTCTAATAATATTCAGGAGTACTAATTTTAAAAGCGTTGCATTGGGAGAAATGTGTGACACAAAACTAGGTTATGCAACTATGTGCACCAAGTGAAAAGAAAGGATCATTGCCATGGCTGAAACAAAACTTGGGGGCTCTGGGGGCTTTTTTGCTGTTTCTCCCAGCTTTGTTCCAATTCTAGAGAACAGCCAAGTAATGTCAGGATAAGTATCAGTTGTAACAAGCACTGAGAGATGCTCAGAGGTCATTTAATGAAAAATATCTGGGTTTTGAGATTTCAGATTGAAGGCAAGGGATGTTACTGGATCCTCAGCTGCTGCTGAGAATCTCGTGGAAGATGGAGTCTCATGGAGTGACAGAAACCAGAGATGAACACTCATCCAGGAGATACTGTCTTTTGGCTCCAAATACATCCTCAGTAATGAAGTGCTCTTTGCTGTATCTGTCCTATTGTGCCTGCTCACATCACGCATTAAATCCTTGAGACCTCGTTGTAGCAGATGTCGTAGTTAATCATATTTTGGGTCTAACAGGTAGAAATGCCTGTTTAGAAGGAGGAGGACCCTGGAAAGAGGATGGTTCAGGAAGACTTCTCAGGCAGGTGACCCAAGATGATAATATATGTCACAGAATATTTCTCAGCTGGTGGCAGAGTTCAGATGTGATGATTTTTGACTCACTCTGGGGTAAAGAGATGGCTCACACAGGTTGCAAGACATTGTGCACTGCTAGGATCAAATGACATCTGGTAAGTGGGACTGCAACTTCAGAGCTTCTCAAAATGTGTAAGAGTTCAGGGTGAGGCTCTGGGACTTGCTCTGTGGTACTTCCAAAGAAGGGACATCATACTGGCACTGTGTTTTTGCAGTGTTTGCAGTTTAAGATACCCAGGAGAACTCCAGCAGTATTTTGGAGAGCTCTTTCTCTTCATGCGGGCTATGCCAGCGGAAGTTATTGTAAGTGGTCTGGTTAAGATGCTACTTGTAACAAACGCAGTTTAATCCCTCCACTGATTCAACGAAGTCTGGTTATGCTTCAGGGCAAGATAAAAAAATTCATACTTTGCTTTCTGCAGCTTCTTCTGTGATTAGGCCATAACTTGGCAGTGTTTTCTGAGTAGGGTAACAGAATTTGGGTGGTATTTGGAAAATCTGATGCGTAGGACATAGGCAAAATGCTCCAATGATGGTCAAATTTTGCATATGCACCCACAGTGCAGCTGTGGAAACATTTTTAAATAAGGACACAAACATTAAAATAATCTGTGAAGTTTGCTTGTGGATGACATAGGGTTTGCTGTTCCATAAATGGGGACTGGACTGTGTTACTCTTTGGTCAAAACCAGATGAAGTCTTCTACCCTCAAATATTACATCCCTACCCTGCTACATCTTTATAATATAAAGACATAATTTTACTATGCATTTGCCTCCTGTCTCTAGCAGTCCTTTTGTTTCAGACTAGAGTAATATCTTGGGTTTTTTGAGTTGGCAGCTCTCCCTCAATGCTGTCATGTCTCCCTTATCCTCTTCTCCTAAACTCATGCGCTAATCCTGCTTTAGGTTGCCAAGCTGGCCAAGAAAACCCTATTCATAGCAAGGGAGAATTATGAGTTGCCTCTTGTTGCTGCCTGCTTGTTGGACCTTTGCATTGAACTAAGAATAGAAGGGAGGGGTGAAAAACTGCTCACAAGCATCACCTCCTCCAACATGACCTGCTGTTGCTCTGGGAATTATTCTCTGTCCTTTTCTTTGTGGAATGACTATGAGGACTGGCATCCAGGTCCTAAAGTGCTTCTGTACCCAGTCTGGTTAATAGTAAAATCCATTAATGTCACGCTGAAGATGGTTGGTTTCTGTATTTGACCAATCTTTAAGAAATATTTCTCTGACTATGTATCACATGGTGTGATTTTTAAGACGACATATGTGAAGCCATGGAAGGATGGCTTCCTTCTGAAGCTGTTTGTACCAACTAAAATAGTCCCATGAATACCCAAAAGTCCTACTGCACATTGCAACCAAGCTCTTGTAGCTGTCAGAGTGCAGTGAATTGAAGCACATCTCTGTGTGTCTTTTACTAAATGTGTGCACTTGCAACACAGTTCTTTAAAGAAAATAAGAAATGACAGTGTCTCCTTTTTGGTTGCATTGTATTTATTCTTGAGGATTGAAGAGAGGCTGGTAATTATAAAGTTGGTTAAGCATTTTTGTTTTAAAATTAACAAGGTACTGAACTTGAGAAAACAAGTACAGGCAGTTGCTTAGGACTGGTTACTTCTTTCATTCTTTTCATATTGAAGTGGACTTAAGCTGGTTGCAAATAAAAATACTAAAGGACTGGCAACGCACAGCATGATTTGTGTTCTTGCTGTCATGCAAATTCACAGAAAGAAGGAAACATATTAAAGAAATTCGATAAGACCAGGTGGTCTGAGTGAATAATTTCCCTTTCATTAACATATTCCCCTTATTAACTCTGTAATTAATTGTACATAGCTAAGGAAAGCTATGGAAATTGCATTTTGAGATGTATCAAAGCTGACTTTATGCTTCAGACTTCCATGCAATTTACTATTAATGAAGCAAGAGATGGAGGCCCCAAATCTATAATTATTACTTACTATTTGAATGACAAGCAAAGAATTTTATCAGCACAGTTTCAAATGAAAGGGGATTAGCAGCTAATGTTGAAATTGTTAATCTTTCTTATTAAAATAATTTTGACGAGAGTGTTTAGCCTGAAAGAGGTTTCTGGAACATCATTTACCATTAAAACAGCTATTTTCTGAGGCTCAGTATGAATTTGTCTAAGTTTGACAGCAGGGTGCAAATATTTTTTAAATGAATGAATATTTTATGGGAGCTAAGGCTGTTCATGTGTGAGCTGATGCTGAGCTGCTTGCTGTGTGCTCGTTCCTGGAATGTGAGGCGGGATGGTAGTTCAATACTCATCTCAGCAAAGTGAAGATGTCTACTGAGATAACAAGGGGAAAAAAGCTACGGCAGAAGAATCTGAGAAGTGAAATTGCACGCACAGCTGCATCTGCAGACGACTGATTAGCGGGTGGGAGCCTGGCAGAATCAGGCCCTACATCTTGGGGATATTTTTATGACACAGAAAAAGGTTATAATTACATTTGGTAAAAAATGTTGCTTTCATGTTTATTTAGGTCTTATTCCTTTAAATGCTGGTATATTTTCAGGCTTTGTGTATTTGTATCATCTGCCTTGAGATGGTTATTCAGTGGTGGGTGATACTTGGGAGCAGAGACATAATGCACACAACTTTTCAGTGTTAATGAAAAACTATTTGGCATTTTAAATTGTAAAACTTTTCCTTGCAATATTTGCAATTTTCATCTCTTGCAGGAGCATACAAATGGAGCTGAAAAGGCTATTTTTACTCCTTGGGACGAGGAAATTGTGAATATATAGTGACACAAATGGTGAAAAGCACAACAGTGATAATTTACAAAATTTAATTTGTGGTGGTCTCAGCCGTGTTGGTACTGGAGATGTATGTTAAAAAACACTTTTAATTTGCCTGTGTCCCATTACAGAAAAAAACTAATTGAAACGATGTCACATGTCTTTGCCAGTGACAAATTTTGCCAGTAGAATAGTAGAGATCATTTAAACTCTTGAAGACATTACTTGCATGAGTAGATGGACTGCGTTTAGAAGTACCATCAACACAACAAACCCTGCTCTACCATGAGATTACTCCAGGCTTTACCGCCGTGTGAGCCTTGTGGAACTTCGTTGGGTTCACTCTGAAAATTCCAGGTTAGAGAACTAACCCTCTATCTGTAGTCCTACAATGTTCCTTTGGAACAGTCCTCAGACAGAGTGCTATTGTAGCATAAAGCATCATAGAGTGTATGTTCACTTCATTCATCAGACAAAATCAAAGGGTTTTCAGCTTAAACAGGCAGTAACAATACCCAGGGAAGCACTTTCATTATAAACTCATGTTTTGCATGTATTACAAATATGTGTTAGGTCCAAAACATGAAGGGTTCCTCTTAATGTAAAAGACTCACAACAAGCCATGTAGACCATGCCAGCAAAAAATAGTCACTGATGTTTCTGATGCAGCTCTTTATCTGCTGCTTTAGTTGGAAGGCGCCCAGGAGGGTTGTTTTATTAACCACAGCCACCGGACAGAAGCAGCAGCATAAGATCCCCAGGGCAGTGCTGGCTCACAGCAGGAGGGATGTGCTGCTGCTGCTCAGGTGGACACGTGTAATACCTGTCTGAAAAAAAGGGCTTTCTTCTTTCCTCAGTGCCTCCTTTCACCGTTTGGTGTCTTTGTTTGCATTAGACCAGTTTGACTGAAAGCATCTTAGTAGTGTTTAATTGCTGTTAATGTAGTGAATATCATAATGGTGCTGAATACATTATTTCTTCTGAAGTCCAGAAATTACTTTTGTGTCATTTGAACTTCTTTTGTAATCAGAACAACTCTGCAGTACTTTGGGTGTGCACCAGCCTTCGACTTAACATTTGTGTATCCTCACAACTGAATTTTCAGAAACTTTGTCCTTTGGGTGCAGTTCTGGGGCCTGATATAAGAAGTTTGGATTAAAGTCACTAGGAGCCTTTAATTCCTTTCAGTAACCAAAATAATAATAAGCCATCTCTTATATAGCACTTTTGATCAGTAGGTTCAAAGCTCTTTTTAAAGGTCAATATCATTATCCTGTCTTTTTAGTCCAGGGAACTCAGGCACAGACAGGGAAGTGTCTTGACCAAGACTAACCTTAGGTCAAGGAAGCAGAGCCAGGAGTAGACCCCCATTCCCTGGTGTCCCAGTGCTGTGCTCTCACAACTAATCATAGAAAAAGGATTGTATTGAAGGCTAGTATTTTTGCACTTTTTTGTCACTCATTAGTCTTTTTTAAGACATGAAAGTATAAAGGAATTCTGCACCTGGGTTTGTTGGATTTCATTCTGCAACTTTAGTTTTGGCCTCATCTAAGAGCAAAGTGTTCCATATTTGGAGAGCTGACTGAAAGATATTAAATGCACATTGGAAAAGCTTGTGAAAACCAAACTGAGGATGTGCAGTCTATGGCAAATAATCTCTATGACATTCTTTGGGTCTCTTCTGAATCGATAACAGTTTTCTTCAAGAATATATGCTCATTCTGCTGGATCCTTGGCAGGCACACACATGCACTGAATTTTAGGTTGTGTTTTTTCTTTTTCTTTCTGTTTAACAATAAACTGTACTTTTACCGTCTACTCAAGACTACTACTGTTACTCTCTCAGTTTATTCTCCCTATTCACCATTTGAAGGGAAGTGTTCCAAGGAAAAGAAACATTATGCGAGGAAATGTTGAGAGTTATCAGCTATGACCAAAATGTGCTTCTTCCCATGGCATTTTCTTAATTTGTTGTGTTCTTGGTTTTGTTTTTCTGACTTTCTTCCTTTGCAGTGCAGTGTCTTCTTTCATCATTTCACTTCTTTGTTGACCTCTGTAGTCTGTTCTTAGCTTCTTTTTCTGTCCTCTTTCACATTGTTTTTTAGCTTGTTCTTATTTTGCCCTCTGTCACTTCAAATATTTTCATGTGTGGATTAGACCAGTGTTCCTCAAACTTCTTTAAAGTGTTATCCTTTACTGGCTTCCATGGAAACCCAAGAGTCCCAGGAGTAGGCAGGATGTCTTCAGCTTACGCATTTCTAAAGCTTTTCTACCATCACTTCACAATCCCTTTTGAATGCTTTCGTGAGAAAAATATTCGAGAATTTGAGAATCACTGAGCTAGGCCAACATCAGTTGAAAATCCCATGGTGCATAGATAAGAGGTTACCTAAAAAATGGGACACCTCCTCTAGGTTTGGGAGCTGGGTAATTGCCAGCTCCATCTTTCTCATGGCCAGCATTGCTTATTCTGCCAGTGTGTGTTGGGCTGTGAGTGTGACATGGAAGGGACAGGGCAGAAGTCAGGCATGTCTTCTCCCACAGTCTTCTCCGTTAAGTCCTGAAGTGCTCCTATGAAAGAAGAGTTTCTTTGTGGTTTACTGTCACAGAATCATAAAATCATTTAGGTTGGAAGAGATCTCCAGTATCAAGTCCAACCATAAAAAAACCAATTATTTTTTCCAACCTGCTTTCTGGGCTGTCTTTTCAGCCAAACTCTTCGTTTCAGCTATTGCACTGAGTTTTCTCTGCATCTTGTAACTCACAGTTATACGAATTGGGTTTCTTCCCTGTGGTTTGCAGTGTGCAAACACGGAGCTTCCTAGGTAGAGGTCATGATTCCAAAATGGTCCCAAGTACAAAGGATCATTGCATATGATCATTGGAGATGTTAGTGGATTTTAAAGTTTCTGTCTCTAACTGTCATGGGAGTTTTCTAAGGAAAAGGCTGGTTATCCAGGATTGCATGTTCTCAATTTTCCACAAACCTCTGTGTGTTTTTGTGGGCAAACTCTGTTGATTTGATACCCACTCCCCACACTCCCACTCCAAAAGAACAAAACTCACTCTGAAAAGCAGAGGAGTTTTCCTTTATGAGTTGTTATTTGTTCCCAGAGAAGGACCTTTTCAATTTTATTTACAAGTTTAAGAGTAGTAGTAAGAGTATTACTGATTATCCCTTAGCTCTAGCAGGGATATTATGCTTGTAAAAATGATATTTTCCTTTCTCCCCTCAAGATGGCCAGTGTCTAATGGAGGCATAATTTGCTAGACTACCTATAAATCACATCATGTGCTGTGTCACTTGGATGTACTTGGTCATGGTTGCCTGGCTTTTACTGGTCTCGTTATCTCTGAAGAACCTGACCATGCTTGAAGAGAAGATTATTTTTTAAACGTGACATTTTCCGAATTCTCTGTTTATCTCTTGGTAATTTTTATATATATAGTAAATGAAGACTATCCAAGTGCTCTGAAAAAACTCACAGACTTTAATTCGTTAAAATCTAAATACAGTACCCAAGAGGGAACCCAAATTTAGATGCTTAATTGAGTTAGCACGGCTAGGAGAAGAAGAAGCCAGGGAGTTTAATTTTATGTTTTCAGATAGGTAATTAGTGTGTAGTAATATATTTTTATAAAGTTTTCATTTCAGACTTACAACAGGCATGTAAATGAACCACAAATATGTCTTGGCCTGCAGTATGATGTTCAAAACATTAGTAAAAAAATGAAGTGAGAAGAAAGGATCATCCGAAAAATAGATTTAATGTGTAAGAAGTAGATAGTAGTTTCCTGAGAGAATGGAATTGGGTGTCAATATTTATCATTTAGAGTCAACGGTCTTGATTTGTACATTTTTTGCAATTTTCCTGCTGGGTTTTATTCAACTGTGTATCTTGTGCCTTTACATTTTAGCAAAGCTACCAGAAGTGCTTCCCAAAATGTCTCAGTTGATGGATTCAGCTGACACTCTCCTTGGCGCCAGTTCTTATACTGCAGAGCTGTCCTTAATGGGGAGGTTTGGATTGGGTTTTTTTTGTTTTGGATTTATTTTTGCTTTTAAGAGATGTCACAACATATCCCATGCTGTGAAATAGCAGTATTTGGCTAAGAGGTTCAGCCCTCCATTTTTTGAAGTAATATTCTTCCTTTATTTGAAGGCTAGTGATGATTTCAGATTTTTGTTGTGAATTCTACTATAAGAAGTACAGAAGGTTTAGAAACTGATTCTGGATAAGTCATCTTTTAAATGTTTATTATTTAGTTTGGCATGTCTTTGTATAAACAAATTCAATATGTGCAGAAATTAAATTCCTCTACTTACCAGCCGCTTAGACCCTGTACTTCTAAACAAAACCCCCAAACTGAAACCTGTTCTAATTCCGTCACAGAACATTTGGTATTCTGTAATTTCAAAAATGTTATCAGATATGGATTCATTAAGGTAGCCTGACCTTCAGCCATGTCTGTAAATATGACCATGGGATAGGGAAAAAAACAGCAGTCAAGAATATTCCTGAAAAAATGAGAGGTTTAGGAGCATATTCTGTGACCCAGGGAAATGAATTTTGATGTTTCTACCCTTTCATATCCCATCTGTGAAGCAGCAATGATACTTGCCTCCCCTGCAGAAGTGATGTGAGTGCTTTCAGACAGTTGGACAGAAGGAGCCTAGGAAATATAATAAGGGAGCAAATCACATTCCTTTTATGGTAATCATCTTCTCTTTTTTGTTGAGATTTATTTAAAGCAAAGTAATTGTAGGGGTGAAACTTCATTGGCATAATTTAGATCTCAAGAAAGGGGGTAAGGAGGAGGAGTTGGAGGTGGTTGTATTTTAAGACTTAGAAGACACCATTAAGTGTCTGATAATCCTTGAGAAGGGATTCTTTGTACGGTGAATTGCTTTATATTCTATATTTAGAAATCCAGGTAGAGTAAATATTTCATAATTAAGCATTCTATTTTTAATGTTTAATTTCTTAGCTGTATCTCCTTTCAAAAGCATACCCACCTCCATTATTCCAACTGAAGCAAAAAATTGCAAAAATGGAGGCCATGAATGCAAAAGCATCACATGTACTTCCCAAGATTTCCTCCAGAGATGAAAACCTGCATCAGTCCACAGCAGGTTGTACCCAGCCATTTCACTGGGATTTCATTGAGCACCTTTGGCAGTTGGGAGCTGTAAGAAAAGGGATTAGCAAGGGTTTGTGTGACACATACTGATCCCAGCACCTGCTGATTGGATTGAAGTAATCCTTTTACAAGTTACAAAACTCTATTATCGGAGCATTAAGAGGGGGAGAGACAGTGATATACGCTACATCAAGGGTATATTCATTTAGGTAAACAGAACATAGGTTGCCATCTCATGTACTTGTGAATTACAGCCATTCTTGCAAAAGTTGCACACTAATCTAGTCTGGTAGATAGAGCCTTATGCTGCTCATGCAAAGATAATAGTTCTGTAGCAACCCAAGGACTAGATTTAGGATGGCATGGTCAAAGCACAACTGCTCTCTGTGTGCATGCTTAGTTGTTTGCAACAAGCTATATGTCTAAAAATATGAAACCGAAACTATGGATTGTCATCATGGAAGTTAACTTATTTCTAAGGAATACAAGCAATTTGAAGCAATCTTGGGATATTGTTCTCAACTATACTGAATAGTTTCTTTGCCAGTGAATTCCCTCCCTCTGTTTTTGGTGGGTTTCTTTCAGTTTTCCTTCATCACCTACAACAGCATGTATGATATTAGTAGTATTTTATGCCAAATTGCACATAGAGCTCCATAGTACTTTCCAGTACATAACTGATTAGGCTTCAAAACTAATCTTTTCACCAGTGTAATCAGGTACTGAGAAATACAAGAAAAATTAGATCAAAACACATAGTGGTAGTAATATGGCTACAAACATGAAGGAGGAAAAATAATTTATGGGTGTATTTTATAAAGAGAAAATCCAAATTCCCAAGTTTTTATTTCCTAGATTTTTTTTTCATTAGTGGTTACTGTAGACAGAGTTCTGGGATGGCACAGGATGAGTTAGAAAAGAGAAAGGAGCCTTCAGCCAGTCAGATGATGAAATCCTGAGTGCAGTAAAGTAGTGGATGCAGAACGCTCCCCAGGATTGAAAGCATGTGAGACTTTATAGCCAGATGTTAATTTACTGAGATTTCTTCCAGATACAAGTTCTGTGCGATACTGACAATAATTTTATATGTCTATATCATCATCATCATGGCTAAGCTTCGCAAACGAAGATTTGGGAAGGGCTCTCCCCACGCTTGCTGCAAGCGCGCTGATGGCTAAAGAGGCCGATGCGAGATAGGCAAGTCCGGTTGCAAAAGGCACAGCAGAAAGTCTCCATAGGCGGTGTTGGTGAGGCGCGGTTCTTTCTGCGCTGTCTTTTTTCCTCGAGACTGATTCTGCGTGCGTTCTCAAAGGAGAGAATACAAGCTCATTATAACTATCCCAATAAAGTCACATTTGTGTGCAGTTAATACTGAAAACTTGCTTGGCCATGTCTGGACTAAAGCCAGTGTTTCTAACAGATGCTGCAGAGATGAAGCTGGTCTTACTATAGGCTTTAAGCTCTGCATCATTGCAGAGCTTGGATCAGAGCAGCAGAAACAACCATGGCACTTCAGTAGAACAACTAACCATTGGAGAAAACTGATTTCTTAGCATGGTGGTCAAAAGACTGAGATCAGGTGAGATAGTGCATCCTCTATTTATTTGAGGTCTCCTTTGTTAGGAAGAAAGGTAGGAAAGCAGGAGCGTAGTTTGGCTCTGCTCCTGTGTTTCAGCACCACTGAAAACATTCCTCATGGAAACACATTTGATGAGCTCCCAGCCTTTGGCCTCTGCAAGAACACCACGGCAGCTCAGAGAGAGAGAGTGACCTTCTGCAAACACAAGTCCAAAGTAACTTCAGTATTGCTGTGAAATGGTGCTGGGAGATGAGAAGTGCTTAAAGTGTGAAAAAACATCATAGTGCTCTGCATGGTCTGAATATGGCTCAGAGTTCTAACAGTGACACTGATCTCAGGGAGCTTTATTTGATCAGGTCTGGACAAGTGTGGGTGCACCAAAATAGGAGAATGAAGTAATAATTTTATAAAAGAGGAGTGGGGAGAAGGAAAGAGAAGAAAAGAAATGAACCTTTCTGTTGCTGTTCCCTGAGTCCAAACTCCAGCCCTGGAAAATAATGGAGCACATATTAAAAAAGGGATTGCTGATTATTTAGCAAGAGATTTTTCAAGGGTATAAAGGGAAGATAAGTGTAAGGGTATCATTTAAGAGGATGGGGAAAGCTGGAGTCTTTCCTCTGTGCATTTGCTAATCTCCTTCATCCTTTCCATTGGACAGCTGAACAATGAGTAAGAATATGCATAATTTCTTAAAGAATAAATCTTTCCTGGACAAACTTGATTGCTTTTTATTTAACTAAAACTACAAAACTACAGTAGATGAAGTGAAAACAACAGATGTAATACATACAGATTTTAATATAGTCTTGAAACTGTCTCATCAATACTTAATTGAAAAATTAATGTCAATTTTTTAGAGGACAATTATGTGGATTGAAATGGGGCTAAAGGGTGATATATGAAAAGTAATGATCAAAAGCTATGTATGGAAGTGTCTGGCAGAGTACAGGAATTGTTGTTAGCTCCAGTTATATTTAACTTTTTAGATAATGTGGAAGTGAATGGAAGTGACAATGGCTTTTACAAGTGATATCACAGTCTAAAGTTCTGCACAGAAGCAATGACAGAGAAGTAATTCAAAAGTTTGAAAACACTAGACCTGAAAACACATACAACAAATAAAGTTAAACTATCTTTGAAGAAAAGTCTTAAGAAGAGATGTCTATAATTTGCATAGATCCACTAATCTGTAATCTGTGAAGACACTAAAATATATACAAACAAAATTTATACAGAATAGCAATGTTCTGAGCAACAGACTGAGGTTGAAATAAATGGATGGGTGAAAATGCATAGCAAATGAAGTTGGCAATAGAAAAGCAGTATTGTTGACATCCTTGTGAAAAAGCCTCTCCAATGAGGACTAGTGTTCCTTATTGAAAATATTTGTGTATTTCCGGGAATACAATGTATGGTTCAGAACAGTTAGAGTCTCAAGAAATAGTAATGAACCGTGTTTTAAGCTCCTGCTTCAGATACAGGGCAGCTAAATGTTAGAAAGTTTCTTAGTATAAGAAACATTACTTGAAGGCCTGAAAACAGGTAATCAGGTAGGCTTCTTCTGTCTCCAAATTCTACAGCACTGTGAGTGATGAATGGAAACAGAAATTTCCTGTGAAGCCAGTAATGATAAGGTATTAATCCAGAAAAAGGAAGATGAAAACTATATGCAGTATTGAAACTACATTGGATTTATGCAGAAAAGTATTTCTCATATATAGTCAGTGCAATAAGCACTGAAGGAGTCCCAGAAGTTTAAGGAGAACAACAAGAATGCTGGAGTGTCCCGGGACAGAACGATGCAACCTACAAGGTAGCAAGGAACAAAGGCCAAAAAAAGCCATTACTAAAGTCAATTGAAAAGAATACAAAATAAATTTTTAGGTGTGGTCTTCTAGTGCACAATTGGCCATATGAGAAGTAAAACAAGTTCTCTCTTCTCCAAATTGCCCCTGAGGAACCCAGTGAAGCACCACAGCACTGCCTGGCCCTCTGTGTGTCTGGAAAAAGCTGCAGCGGTGTCAGAGCAGGGGCTCCCACACTCAGGTGAATGTTGTGGATTTGAGTGGCCACCGTTCGCAAGGATTAAGACAATTTTGCATCCATTTCTTCAGCTGACATTTGAAATTCGATTAGACCTGTCAAGGTCAGCCAGTTAAAGAGTTGCACTTCTTTTCATTGAGAGACATCCTCAGTCATTAAAAGGGTGTCTAAGCTAATTGGAATTACGTTCTCAGAAATAATTGTAATAACTGAACATAAAATAGGCATTTTTTTAAAATAAATATCTTGATAGATGCAGCCATACTATCTCTGAAGAAGGTATTGTCTCTTCTCCCAAGTGACAAGTTATAGGACAAGAGGAAATGGCCTCAAGTTGTCCAGGGGATCTCTTCTCTGTGGTGGTCAGTGAAAGGACCCAAGGGAATGGCCTGAAGTTATGGGCAGGTTTAGGTTAGATATTAGAAAAAAGTTCTTCCCCCAGAGAGTCACTGGGCAGTGGAACAGGCTCCCCAGGGCAGTGGTCACAGCACCAAGCCTGACAGAAAAGAAGGGTTTGGACATGCTCTCAGTGTGACTCTTGGGGATGGTCCTGTGCAGTGCCAGGAGTTGGACTTGGTGATCCTTGGAGGTCTCTTCCAACTCGGCATGTTCTGCGATTCTGTGATATTAGGGGAAATTTCCTAACTGGAAAGGTTGTCAAGCACTGGAGCAGTGGCTGGGCAGGGCAGTGGTGGAGTCACCATCCTGGGAGGTATTTAAAAGACGTGTGTGTACATGTGGTACTTAGGGACATGGTTTAGTGGTGGACTTGCCAGTGTTGGGTTAAGGGTTGGACTCAATGATCTTAGGGACTTTTCCAACCTAAATGATTCTGTGATTCTATGGTTTAGAGATTGACCAGACAGTTATAATTTCATGATTATATTTTTAACTCCATTTAGTCACAGGGCACGCATTGGATGCCCTTCCTTGAAAAAAAGAAAGGAGTAAAAGAAAAAAAAAAGAATAACAAAGTGGTTTGACACAGTACTGCAACATCAGCCAAGCGCACAGGAAGTTCTACCAAAACCAAGCCAGGCCTCTGTGCTCTGTTTTTGTGTCTGTGTTCAGGCACATGAATCTGTCCTCCTATTTGCCACTGGCACTGTCTTTCTTGGCCAAAGATTCATTGTCACTGGGACAGCTTTTCATCCTCTGGCTGAAAGCTCATCTCTTGCCTTACAACTGGCAGGTCTCATACTGTAATAATAGGTTTTACTACACATCCAGTCTCTCCACCTAGTGTCGACCTATCCTTCTCATCTCCATAGCATGTTTGTAGCAAGAATGTCTTACCTGTCTATACAAGAAAAAGTATGAACTGGGTTACCAATTGTCCTTGCAGGTGAGGCCCTGTGGAAGGAAAATTAAGACTTAATGGAATTTAAGGTGCATTAGAACTGTCCAAGCAGACAGTGTTTGTTTAAATTATATACTTGGGATTTCAGGACTTGCCTTGATGTGGACATACTGGTGAGACTAGATCTCTGCTTTTCAGCAGGCTTGAGGATCATTGCAATAACGCTGGTGACAACCTCTATTTGTTTTACCTGCTGCTCTGGGACAAGGACAGTCATGTGCGTGTTTGACGTGTTGGTAATGAATTTCTTTTGTACCAGGCAAACACTGCAGAATGTCTCATCAAAACATCCTAATTAAGGAGTGGATTTGAGTAGACATACAATCTCTAAAGTATCAGAAGTTCCACTCAATTTAATGTACATCCAGCACTCCCAAGAGAGTGTTTCAAAATCACTAAGCTTCTGTTTAACAAAATGGGGATAAGCATAGGGGCTCTGAAGGACTGTAAATGAAAGATTACTTAACTCTGAGGGAATTGTCTGGCTCCTGAATGTTTTAAAGCAAGCTTCTTTCTCAGTAGCTTTTAAAATTGTGTGTAGAGCAGATGTTCATATTGTGCAAAACCTTCCGTGGGTCCATTTAAATAGTCAAACACCTTTTCAGGGTCTGTCAGGAAATGCACTGTCCATCTGATCCATGTGATGTAGATAGTGAAACTACACAAAAAGTGGTTGTCTGGTTAAAATAAAGATTTCAGTGTGTTTTCATTTGAAGATTCATTTCTCTTTACATTCAAAATTACCTGAAAAATGAAGGTAAAAGTAAAGACTTTTGAAGAGAGGTGGGTTATTTGAAAGTTCACGTGCACTAAAAGCACACCTTAACTGTGTCACATTTGATGATTTAATAAGTAAAATAAAATTTCTTTTTAAAATACAATCCTTGAAATCATCAGAGACATGTTGGAGTCAACAGGAAGCTCCTTGCTACATACGGCCCTGCCTTCGGAGTCAGATGCTCATGGTTTTCTTCCTACAGCTTTGTGGATCTCGCAGTATTTTGGAGAGATTAAATGTTGGCAGATCTGGATATTTGCATAACATGTCCCTGAAGTCCATGGGACATTGGTGATGGGCATGTCAAAATGAATTAGATTATAAAACTGTGGTCTAAAATGGGAAGATGCTATGGGCTGGTCCTTGACTGCCTGATCTCTGCTGCATGCTAAACAGCTGCTCTGAAGCCAGGAGTCTTGGCTGTGTGGTATTGTAAGATTTTGCTATTTTTTCCACTTTGCCTCATAAAAATTCCTGACCAAGTCTCTGCTCAGGAGAGATTATCTTTCTTTTTAGTTTGTTTGTTGGTTGTTTTTTTTTTAATGATGTTCAGTATACATATCCAGGCACAGATTTACTAGGAGAAAAGAACAGGATCTTTCCCCCAGTAGCAACAGCCTTTTGGCAAGGAGAAGTGAATTATCGGAGGGTGGTTTCCTCCTGTTAACTTGCAGGTTAAGGCTGGTAACACATCAACTGACCCACAGCCCTAACACACCACAGGGCCACGCAGCTCTCCCAGCTCACCATTCGTCAGGGCACAGCTCTGTCCACTGTAATGCTTTTCACTTCGTGATAGAAAAGAAGCAATCACACAGTAGGTGTTTTGACTGTATCTAGGCCATCACTATTTTCTACCTCCTTTAGAAACCTTTCTTCCAATGCAGAATCTTTCTGTGTCCTTAAGGATATCCCTTCTGGAAGAATCACTTCTTGAATTGCTTTCCAGTACCAGGTTTGATTTACAAGTCTCGTGTAAAGACGCAGGCCCCCGAAACTCTGCACAAAACACAGCTGTGTGTCGGGGGCTCTTTTGTAATCAAAAAACTGTTCAAGCTGCAAGAGAGAGCAGGATCCTGCCTTGCTGGCCAGGTGGGAAGCTCAGCGGCGCAACAGCTTTGCAGAGCTCACATTTGGCAGAGGACAAGCTGTAAGCCTTCTGCACCTTCTGTTAAACCTGTTGAGAGGGCATGAGAGCCTTCCTCTTTAAAGCACATTTGGGAAGAACAGTTTGACATAACAGGGATTGTCTGTGGTAGAGGTTTTCTAAGCAATTAAGGTGCTTTTTATACTTCACAGTGAATCATTTTTGGGAGGTTTTTCTAGACAGGGTTTGCAACAGATTGGGCTGTATCATTGATGGCTTCATCAGGAGCCACTGTGAGCAATGTTTGGGTCAGAAGCACCCACAGCTCTGCTCCTGACCCTTCAACCCCCTGTCCAGACCCTGAGCCTGTCTCCTAAACAGTCTGTCCCTTTTTTAATCTGTTTAAGGATCTTAACGTCAGCCTACCTTGTAATACGGAGTTTAATTTACAAATATGAGCTGGGTGTAACGTGAGATGGTTCTGTTGCTTGCTGTAGAAGGTGGCATGCTCTGCAAGGTAACGTGGCTGTATAAGTAGGCTTACAGTGCCAGGTGATCACTTCATTTTCATGTTAAAAGGAGGGAAAGATTTCTATTTTCCCCAACCCTTTCTCCTGTCTGCTCTCTTCCCCTCACCTACTTGGATATTTTCAGGTCCATGGGGTAAGGAATAGGGTTTCGGTTCACTTTTTGCAAATCTTTGGAACTGAATTCTCAATCTGCTGCTGGACTGAATCTCCAGCCTTGGGAGATCTGCAAAAGCTTAAGAAATACACCAATATACTTTGATGGGCCATCATTCCTGCCACAGACAGACAGTTTTCTTTGTGATGCTTCTCCAAACACTGTTAACTGAGTGCAGTGTGCAATCTTTAACAACACATGTTAGTATTAATTAGCAGCACCTTAGTTCAGGGCCCTCTCTGTGCCACTCCATCTGCAGAATGAGTTTCTGATGACCCAGTGCTTGAGCCATGACACTTCTGCCTGGTGATTTTTTAATTCTCTTTGACACCTCTGTCATTGTGGTGACTTGCACATGTGCTTGAACTTTAGTTTTAAAAGGCTTTTGTTTGACGGGAGTTGTTGTTTTTAGTAATTTTTGTCAATGGAGTTTTGTTTCTTTTCCATTGCCTGTTGAAAAAGATGCTGGGGCTTATGTTTTCTAGTACTGAAAAAGAAATAGTTTTCTCCTGAATCTCACTAACTGGATGTTTCATGCATTTCCTCTCTGTTAGCACTGGTACATTTTAGCGTTCTCATTTTGTATAGCACAAATAAGCTTGAAGAACTCTCTTAAGTAAATAAGCCATAAAACTGAGTATTTTTTTCTCTCTGAAGCCCAGGATTCCCATGCTTTCCATCTTGAGAAACATCCTTTTAGCTTAGCTTTGAGCCTAGCTGAGTAAATGCTTAATGCAGTATTTGTTTCATTCCAGTCCTACATGGAAGATCACCTGAAAAACAAGAATCGTCTGGAGAAAGAGTGGGAAGCTCTGTGTGCTTATCAGGCCGAACCCAACGATGCTACCACTGCACAGCAGGAAGAAAATATCCAGAAGAATCGTTCGCAGGCTGTAGTACCATGTATGTATACTTTCATTTGGATGACAGCATTTTAAGCTCTTGATACTTTTCCCAATATCCTTTGCACAGTGGTTTGAAAAGTAGAGATGACAAGCAAACAGGATGCAGAATGGCTTCTATGTGTACTAGAAAGATGTGACTACAGCTGTGGGCTGGGTGCATGTCCTGTTGTCCTATCAGACCCTGTTTATCTCCTTACAAGTTGCATATATGTTACAAAGGGACATGTATGCCACGTAGCACTGCTGCTGCAGCTGTGCTGTCTCACGAAATCCCATAGCCAGAGTGCTTTTCAGAGCTTAAATACACTTTCTGTACAAGAGTGGCATCTGTGGCCATTCAACAGAAAGAAGTCTGGCATGTGTTTAGACAAGTTGGTATGGTGTCCATCCAACAGTAATACCATCAGTCTGTACTCAGAGCTGGATCATCTGTTTATCAGATCCGCAGCTGTACTGAATGAGCCCCTTTAGGCTTCAGTGTGTAAGCTTGCAAACTGGCTTCTCTCTGTGAGGCTTAGGATGAAAAGAGGGGGGGAAAAAAGGAACCCATGTTTATATTCCTAGAATTTTCTCTTTCCTGTAAGCAGCCACCTTCTGAGCTTGAAATAAAAGTAACATGTTCTTCCTATGCAAATAGGTATATCTCATAGATTACATTGGTAATCTATGGCCACACATTTTATTAAGCAACCAATGAAACAAAAATGAAACTGAGAATATATGCACAGTCCACAGCAACCAAAATGCTCTCAATCAGTGTGCCCACAATCCAGCTGGATAGCTTGGCAAACATACATATCTATTTTAATTTTTAAAGTGCCCTGAAAACATTAATTTTCACTAAGAGAACCTTGAGTAAGTACTATTCCTCCTTTAGAAATGGGGAAAGGACAGGTAACACATTAAGTAAATGTCAGAGACACATTTAGAGTGAAGATCCATTGGAAGTAGATGATAATTTAACTGGGCCCATAAGTCCTTGCACATTTGTTTCAGCAGGGTTTGACACTTGTTTATGTAGTGGCTCCTTCTGCAATACGTTGCTGATCAGGAGAGGAGTACAGTAGTTTGGCAGTACTAATTTTGAGTAAGTATGGTGCTGATCAGAAGCCTTTTGGGGCAACAGCATCAGTTTTGCTGACTTCCATGTGTTTTGGGATCAGGTCTGTTGAGAAGTTCTAAAGAAATCATCATGAAAGTTAAATTAGTTAAAGGCGTGCAATACTTCTGAACTCTTTTCCATCCTGAAAAAAATAGCATTTAACCAACATGACAGGAAGTGAAAATTGCTCTATGAAAATTGGTATTGATCCAAGTTAATCTTCCTGCTTGAAGTGTTCTATTCAATATGGACTTTCAGTCAGACCATCTTAAGCTATTTCAAGTCCCTGCTCACAAATTGAGTGAGATTGGTTGTGGTTGCTGCTTTGGAGACAACAGGGGAGCTACAGGTGTTGCCAGAAATTGGTGCTCATTATTGACTGATGTAGAAACTGTATCTGCATGATACTATAAGCTTTAAGATAGAGACTTTCAGACTGGACTTGTCTACCTTGGAATCCAGAAGTAACGTGTCTGTTACAGTGCTGAAGAGTAGAGATTTTTACTCGTGAGTCATAGAATCATTTAGGCTGGGAAGGACCTCTAAGATCATCAAGTTCAGCTGTTACCCCAGCACTGCTAAGTCCACCACTAAACCATGTCCTTGAGTGTCACAGGTACACACCTTCTAAATACCTTTAGGGATGGTGGCTCAAGCCTATTGCAATGCTTGACAACTCTTTTGGTGAAGATATTTTCCCTAATATCCAATCTAAACCTCCGCTGGCACTGAGTCCATTTCCTCTTGTCCTGTCATTTGTTCCTTGGGAGGAGAAACCGACCCCCACCTGGCTACAACCTCCTTTCAGGTAGTTGTAGAGAGTGATAAGGTCTTCCCTGAGCCTCCTTTTTCTCCAGGGTAAAGAATCCGAGCTCCCTCAGCTGCTCCAGACCCTTCACCAGCCTTGTTGACCCCTTTGGATGTGCTCCAGCACTCATTGCCATGCCACACTAGAGAGCTGAGCTGTTTCCAGAGCTAAGATAGTCTGTCCCTTCTCATCATACTGTACCATGTGGATGGATCAGCCCACACTGCTCAGCCTTCAGCTCTCTGCCATCGCTTCGTCCGTGGCATATCCTTATGCCTGTTCTTCCATCCCCGTGTCTTGACCAAATTAATACTGCCCGGGGAGGATTTTGGTCATGGACAGGGGGACTGCATTTTAGCTCATTTAAAAGAGAAAAATACTATTTTTGCTTTGTTTCTACAGTGTGGGAACTTCTATTACAACTCTTAGTGCACTGGGAATTTTCCTTTTTGACTGAATTGCACAAAATTACCTGCCTTCACTTTCTGAAGTTGCTGCGCAGTGGTAAACAGCTGTCATGTTATATCCTTAAAACTATTTTGTTGATGAGTGGAAAGTGTGGCGTAGAGTTTAAACAATATTAAATTTTGATAAGTTGATGGTTATTTTAGATTCTAAGATTAGACTGAGATGAGAAGGCCCAGTTTACCCACTTTTTTTTTTTTTCACTGTGTTGGGCATTAAAACCATAGCAAAAAAAGTTACATATTTGCTTCATAATATATGAAGAAGCAAACCTGATATGCTTTTGATATGCTATAGAGTTATGCTACATTCAATGTATTCTCACAGAGTAACGTCTTGTTAGTGTTTCCTTACCCCTTTCATATTAATAATCACCTTGACAAGGTAGAACAAGACTGCTAATTCATGTAGAAGATTTCATCTTTGGAATTCCTCAAAGAAGCTTTAATATCGTATTTGGTTTGCGTTTTCCTTTCTTAACCAGTCTTAAAATAA
This sequence comes from Grallaria varia, assembly GCA_013396735.1. NCBI lineage: Eukaryota > Metazoa > Chordata > Aves > Passeriformes > Formicariidae > Grallaria > Grallaria varia. The sequence goes on from VWZG01004764.1 coordinate 1,449,769, forward strand.
TACAGTGTTATTTTTTACTGATTATATAACTGATTTAACTTCTAGTTTAACATTACCACAATTTTATCATAGCTTACTCTTAATATATATATTCTTTTAAAATACTTGATAACAGAACACCTTGACACTGCATTTAATGAATTACTAGTTAAAAAAAAATCTCATATTTGAAGTAACATGTACCTTCCAGCCTACCAAAACTGTATCATTTTATCCAATCAACAAGCAGATTGATATAATTTAGGGCAGCCAGTGTTTATATTTAGTGCTATAATTTAGTGATGCCTTTTTTCCCCCTGTATGAATGCATAAGCAGTTCAAAAAAAGCTTTCCAGAATTTTTTTCCCTTTTTGCATCTCTGCAAAATAAACCCATCTCTGTAGGATCAATACTGTATGCTTTTATTTGTGTATAGGGTAGATTTATACAGGTATTTGAAACATTTGTCAAACAGCTGTTTGCAGTGAACATCTATTGAAAGCTGCCCACCGTGGCTGTGTCCGTGGGTCACAGCGTCTGCTAAAGCAATCTGCTTACCCCTCTGTGCTTTGGCTTTCCTACAAAGGAAAGCAAAGCATTTGGGGGCAGAATGTGCACCCAGCCCTGAGGCTTGTGTGCCTTTAGGGCACAGTCAGGGGCTGTGCACTGAACATGGGAACGCCTGAGCAGAGGGTACATCCTCTGGGTTTATTCATTATCCATGCAGGGAATGGATGTACAAACAGTGCTCTGAAATAAATGAACTTGATTTCAGTTCAGAGGTAAGAAAAGTTCCATTTTGTGCGGGTCATCTACAGACTAAATAATGATAATCAAGAGATTATGATTCTTCATAGTCTTCAAACTGCTCCACTTTAAGTCCTCAGTAGTTCTTCCCTTTCTTACTTCAGTGTAGTTCTGTGCAGTGTTTTGTATGGCAAAAAAAGTCAGTCTAAATCTATAAGGAAGAGAATGATGATCCAGGCAGAACATGCCAGGTTGATTGTTGTAAGATCTGTATTGCCTGGATTCAGACAACCCAAAGTTGCCCATCTTGTTTTTTGCCTTTTGTTTGTTGATTCTGTTCCTTCAGAAGTATCTGATTAAAAGAAAACACAAGACAGAGGGGAGATGTGAGTCTTACTTTTCCAAGCTTTCAATCCCCTTCTAACAACAAAAATAATAGATCTTCATTAAGTCATGGAGCCACTGTGAGAGGAGACCATGAGATAGCATACTACTGTAGTATTGGTCACTGTTTAAATAATCCAGATAGTAACGATGTTTTATGCACAACACACTCAGTTGTTCAAACACAGGAATCCACTGCCATTTGAAAGTACTCAAGGTACCCAGGCAGAACCAGTGGGTAAAACACAAGCTCTGTGGGAGACTTGTGCCTCTCCTAGCTGCCAGCCAGGGTGTCCTTAGAACACCTCAGATATCACTAGAAACCCACACTGAAGCATCAAAATCAAGTTCTCTGGGTATGAGTCAGTGAAATCGTAGATTAGGATGCCTAAATTTGAGTGTCTCCATGTAGCTGCCTCCACATGAGCCAGGTGTCAAAGCACCTGATTCAGCCAGTGAAGAGCCAGTCAGTGCTGTGACACCAAGAGAGCTGTGCAGTGGCCAAAATTGGCGTTTAGCTCACAGTGACATTGATAGCTCTAGGATGCCACTGTGTACCCTGTGTGAGCTTCAGATGCTGATCCAACAGGGCACAAGCCTTTAGGTGTTGTGTCATATCTGTTATCCTTGTTCAGTGTCCCATCTGCTCTGCAGTTTCTCAAACAGTGCATGTTCATGTTCATGTTTAGCCAACTACATCGAGCTCTATTAAGTGTAACCACTTCACACGAAGATATCTGTATGTAGACACCAAAACTTAGCTTTCTCAGTCTAGGAGTATATAAAAACTGTGTTTTTATATACTGTGAACTCATGTTTGCTTGTTTGCTTGTTATGTCCTTTATATTTTATAATTTATATTTTATATGTATATATATGTATATAAAATACATTGTGCTGTATTTCTCCTCAGCTAGTGTTTAGTCTAGCCTTCTTATTTAGGAAGCTTCTCTCTGCCACATGTATCCATCTACGTGTTTTGCTTTTCTTTCATCTGTGGCTTGGCTGGAGCAATAGGAAATGCAAAGTAGTTCAGCATTCAGCAGCAGCTATTGTAGAGACTCAAAATGATGATGAGTTGTAGCTTGGCCAGATTGCAGTAGCTCGTAACAGCATTTGTCTTTTCTCACTTCCTTATTACCATTCCTCTCCTCTCTCAGTTCTTCATTCATCTTTCTTGCTTTTTACATTGATCTTACATGTCTTCCTTTTTTGACATGCCCATCCTTACTTTTATTTCCTGCTTCTCCTGCTTCTCTCTCCTTGCTTCTAACATAATCAATATGCAGTTTAAAAAAGAAAAAAAGGAAATGTTGTTACATTTGTGATTTTCCCTGTAGTTGCTCATTGTTAACGTAACGATCTGGTGTCGGTGATATTCTGTTGGAGTTTTTTTTCGTTCTTTTTTTTCCCCTGCCTGTTTCTGAAGAGCTATTATGCAAGTTCCTCGAAGTTTTGAGGTGATAACAGGCATAGACAAGCACAATCTGTTCATTGTCAATATGAGTGCTTGATGCTGCAACTGAAGCACACATGGGTGCAAACTCTTGATATATGCAGAAAACACACGTACAACCTTTCTTGCACACTTTTTTTTTCGAAGTGCAAATACAGAGTCTCACCACCTTTTCACTACCAGAGCCTTAACGTGTCTCATCCTCTGATAAACCCTCCAGGACAGCAGGATAATGTCATGGCACACAAAATCAGAGGGTCTGGATAAAACATTATGTTTTAAAAAGAAAGATCTTGAAGTTACTCCTCTGGCACCTGATTTTTATTGGAGAGTCACCCTGACATATGTTTGCTAAAAAATGATGAATCGCTGTCTGCCCTTTCTCCCTCATCCATTTGAAAACATTTCACATGCTTTCTTTGGTGATCAGTTCAACCACTTTTGCTGTCCAGTGAATGGGGCTTATCTTGAGTACTTGCTCACCTTAAGGTATGTGAGAGACCACATTTACTGCAAGTAACCTGAGTATCTCCTGCAAAACCAAAAGGTTCCAGACTTGTAATTCTTCAGGCACTCTGTGACTGTGCTCAGTGTAAAGCTTTCTGTAAAAAGTATTGGGTAGCCAAAGGCATCAAAAGTTCATTTTTACATTTTGGATATTTTGGTGCAGTGGTGCCAGCGTGAGGTGGAAGTGAACGATGTGCATGAACATGTTCCCTTTCTCATCTTCATGCTTCTGTTTTGTTGAAACCTTACCAGAGAAAATAATTTTATGTGAATGGTATAGACTGGCTCTTCGTTCCTTTGACGTGACTTGTTCGTCACTAATCTTATTCCAGGAGAAGATTGTTGACATTGTTGGGTGAGACTGAGTGATTATAAATAACACTCATACAAGCATCCCTTTGTCATATATTGAACTACTATGGCATTACTGTTGAATAAACCTAAGCAGAACCCAAACTCTGTCTCTACCTTCCTCTGTGCTACTTAGAACGTTTGATAACTCATTTATTATTCCTCAGTATTAAAATAATGATTGGTACTTAATAGTTTAAAAAGCAATTTGTAATCCTGGCATTAAGAGTGGTGTCACAGGCCATTAGACAAGGTACAAAAGAGGACAGGTCATAATCCTATACTCTTATTTTGTCTATTTGAACCATCAGTGGAAATATCCTCCGAAAATGTCGGTATCCCCCTTCACCTGTAGAAGGTTACAGAAAGGGCAGCCCCACAACCTCTTCCCACGATATACTTTGCAAGATAAGTTTGCTGAGAAGTATAAATCATACTGATTGTGTATTAGGTACAAGTTGTTTGAGATTCTTATGTAAAGACTTTGACATCTCTTGCATAAATTATCTGAGTGTGGTCTGGTCTTTCTTTTTTCAATGGAAAGAAATGGCATTTCTTGAGTACAATTTGGCCTGTTTGAGGCAGCTAAATCAGGATGATATGATTCATCACTTAGAAATACTTATTTTCTCTTAGCAGAAAATGAGTCTGGATGATTGGAAGAGATGCAGACATCTGCATTGTCACTAAGCAGAGACAAATAAAACCCATTCATTATATATATCCTGAAGTAAAAAATAATAATAATTAAAAAAGGATTAGGGTTTGGGGCGTGCAAGCTTTAAATATAGTTGAGCTAGCACCAGTAAAATTGCAGGTTAAGAAGTGATAAAGTAATCTCAATGATGGGCAAACAAGAGGAGTCTCCTGTGTCCAGAACTGGTGTTTTCCTAGTGGTGCCTGAACTAGCTGCAGTAGCAGAAGTGTAAGGTGTCTATGGGTACTCCAGTTGTACTTTAACTGCACTTGTTATTGGCATTTCATCTCCAAGTCATATTGTCTCCCTGCGTCACTAGTGGAGCACCACACTGCACTGGTCTTTGATCAGGACAGATTAACTTACTGTCCAGCTCTCAACTGTACTTCATTTTATAGAGAACCTGGTGGGCAAAGTCCCTGCAGCTTCCCTCTTTTATGACCCTGTGAATACCAGATTGTTTCCTATAATACTGGGGGCTTCTAAGGGATTTGCCTAGTTTAGATGTTAAACTCCCTGAACAGCAGAGATTCCCTTTTTTCTTATGAGAGGTTGTAGCACATCACAGTGCATCTCATGAAGACAGACTTTCTGATACTGACCCTCTGGAATATCCCAGTGCTTCATTGCTGAGTCAGGCTGTGGTGCTGTGGCTGTATCAATGCTATGACTAGGTTGGGAGTCAAAAGGAAATGTCCTTTCTGATATTTACCATTTGCCTGTCTTAAAATGCACATTAATCTGACTTTGAATTTTCTAACTTAAAATGGGTAGAATATTGGTACAGAAACTTTATTCTCTGATTTTCTCATTTGCAGATGACCACTCCAGGATATGTCTGAAAGGTGAAAGCAGCCACAACAATTCAGACTACATCAACGCTAGTCCAATTGTAAGTACGGTAACATACACGACGTAATCCGTATAGTTGATCCCTCTCTTACCTTGTTGCCAAAATATGCTCACTTGAGGCACCTCAGCTCAGATTGTGCAACCTCAGGTTGTGAGCACCTCAGAGCTCTGATGTTTCAGGCTGTCCTTACAAATTGAAGAGAAATAAATACATAAATGCAATACCTTTGAAGTTGATGTACTAAGAAAACAAAGTCACTAGATAGTCCTCGTTCTATCTTATAATACTGTCAGGTTTTCTGTACTTCATATTATTAGCTTATGGAATATAAAATTCAATGCTATACCCTTAGTGGAGCTTTTCTGCCTCTGAGGAGTTAAAAAATAGCTTGTTCTTTTCTGCTTTGTCCTACTGTCTGCAGCCATAGGAGGAATGTTTTTTGTAGGCACGAAGAGCTGAGCTCCACAAACTTCTGAACTGCTTCTGCATCAGGAAGTGACATTTCCTCTTACCTTTCTGCCTCTACCTACTGATGCGCAACCTGGTGTTTCTGTAGCTCTCCTGGTTCTCTGAGCATTCTGTTTTCAATGCAAGGGGAAGATCCCTACCCCTTGTGTATTCACAACTGCAGAGGAGGTCAATACAGTTTTTGCATCCAGATACCCCAGTGTGGCCCAGCTGTCCTTTCCCACTCTATGAATCCTTTCTTGTCTGTGAAAGGTGATAAGGAGAAAAGGTCTCTATTTGCAGACACAAATCAGGTATGATAGTACCAGTACCGTTGCCCTGTCATAGAATCTCAACGGACGCGTCATGATATCCATGTGAAGGATGAAAAAGGCACTGTGTGCTTGACCTCCATGAGAGTGCTTGTATTGGAGTCACTTTTTCTCATGTTTTTTTTTTTCACATTAATTAGGCACTGAAAAGTTTTTATAGGGAAACTGTGAGAAAGAACTTGGGAAGGAGAATTAGATCTCACCGCAGTGGGCTGTATATGCCATGACTGGCTCATTTTCCTGGGAGTATCACTCCCCCAGTTCAGTGACTTTGTGTGGGCAAGGCAGCTGACAATTTGCAACAGCACGAAATTACAGGCTGCTTCATTCCAATGTTGTTGACAATACTTTTTTTCCTGAAAAGAAACCACAACTACATAGAAACTGTTCCCTGACATTTGTTTTTGTTACTTTCAGCAGAGTTCTAAATCTTCATTTCCTTCAACATATAAAAGTGCTATATTAAAAGGGCTAGAAAATACACAGAAGTCAACAAACGTCTCTGGGATATTTTTGACTTTGGCTTAGGGTAGAGGGGAAACCAAAGCACCTGCACACTCAGGGATTGCCAGTTTCCATTTTAGGGGACAAGGATAGAAATGCACAGATTAGAGTTTTTGGACTACTTTTGGGTATGTCTCTGACAAGATCAAGCTGTATCTGGCACCAGGATCAGCAGATCACAGTAAGTTGGTCCTCCAAGGAATATGTCTCCTGCTTGTAAAGTCTATCAGATGAAGTAGCCTTGGATGTGAAGAAACAGGACCAAGATACCCCATTGGCAAAACTGGGAATAGGTTTGCTTTGTCAGGATGTCCAAAGCTAATGCAAGCAGAGCGTCTCTGCTTCTACAACTTTAACTCTTGTGTTTTTACACAAAAGCTGCCTTTCTACCCAGCTCTTAATAAGGGTATTTTCTTCTATAGGATTAGAAGGAACTTCTCTTTTTGTAGCTTTTCCAGACTCAAGAGATGTGTTCAATAAAACAAGTCACACTGATGAAACAGAAATTCATATGGTTGTTTTTATATCTCTTGCAGAAATATTGCTATACTCAGAGAAAAGTGGGTTCACAAGTGTTTTATTAGACTGTGATAAGTACCCAGTAACTTGAATAGCCAAGAAAAACTGCCAAGAGAAGTTCTTGAGTTCCTCTTCTTCATGGTAGGGTAGAGACCCTACTGTGTGGGCAGAAGTGCCAGCGCTGACACTTGTGTAGACCTGCTATTCTGAGGAAAGAGTTGCTTCAGGTAGTTGTGTGAGTTCGTTTCACCAAGTCAGTAGTCATGTTGCTATTTTGAAAACAGTAGATCAAAATGTGTGTTTCCTGAAGGTAATGCAGTGGGAGGCTGACAAGAGGAAATCACTGCTTTACAAGCCCATGGTTTGGAAAGATTCCCTGCGAACTGTTGAATTTAAAAAAAAAATAAATCTTCAAGTTAGTATAAACATATTTGTTAATCTGGTATGTTTTTTGTATAATGAGGTAGAATGTAGGAGTGGCAGAGATTCAGCCTCTGTTCTCTCCACCTCAAATGCCTACTGGAATATTGTGTTGGACACTTGATTCTGCAATATTTACTGTGGTTGTACAACTATTACAGCTTGAGCTGGACATACATGCTATTACTACTGATCTCTATTTGAGATTTGTGTTAGCAGGAACACATCTAGTCAGTGTCTTTGTAAGGGTGCAGTGGATGTGGAGTACCAGTGCATCTGCCTTCACCCACTCTTGCAAAAATCCTACCATTTCTTTCCTTCAGACTGCTGCCTTTCCACTCAAATGACCCCAGTAATTATGGTGTCAGTACAGAGGTGCTCCTGGTGCATTTGGCCTTGCAGCGCTTGGGTGAGGAGTGAGCGCTGCATGATGGGCATTGATAGCACAGGATCAGTATGGGCTGAACTGACTGGAAGAGGCTTTTTCCTCCCCACGTGTGTGAGCTGTCTGGTGGAGGAAGAGTCTAAAATAAAGTAATTGTATTTGAGCTTCAGAAAGGGAGGCTGCCAGTCGGGTACATGTCACCGGGTATCTTCAGCTTCTGGGTCAGTGGTCCAGTCTCCAGCTGGGGCTCACTCAGCCTTAACCGAAGTCTAAATGAGTGCAGCAGAACACCGGAAAAAAAATCCCCATGCTAGACAATGAGCTGGCCACCTGCCCACACGTTTCTTCCTTTTAAAAAGTGCTGCCCCTCCTCAGTACCTCCTGTCGCTCCAATATGATGTGAAAACTGGGGTTAGATTGATGGCCTCACCGCGGCTGGGAACGGCTGAGAAGAATCAGGAAAGATTTAGTCCAAGTTCTTCCCATAGGTTCTTTAATTTCATTGTAATGTAAGGCCAGGCAAAATGAGTCCTTAGGATATGTTTGCAGGGTAAAAGTGAGGTAGAAATCTGTTTCTCTTCCCTCTGAAATAACATAAAGTACTATGATAATAACTCTGCTATCGGCAGCTGAATGAAAGGCTTGCAATTACAGCACAAGGAGACCCTGACTGTGCAGAATAAAACTGTGATAATTACTTCTGTCATATTTGTACTTAGTCCTCATTAAATTTCAGGAAAATCATCCAGTAGTAAATAATGTGCAATCTTTGCTTTTAAATCAGAGGTCATGAAAGTAAATGGGAAATTCTGTTTTTCCTCATAGGGTGTCTTGAGAGAGAAAAAATCCCATCAACTACATTTAAAAACTCAGTTTGCTTATTATTGAAGACACCAGACTGAGGAATGTCATTAGCATGACAGTTTGTTCAAATACAGCATACAAATTACATCACTAAGAATAGACTCTGAAATTCATAATGGCATTCACAACCAGATTTACTTCTTTCATTCCATTAGGGGTTTTAAAGGTAGGATTTAAAAAATTGTTTCAAATTTTAATTCAGACATGAACATGCGGACTAGTCTACCTTTTTAATTTTAATGCTGAGATAAATATGATTACAAAGTTCATCTGCATTTGCTGGATATGCTTTCTTTTGCATAAACAAATACACTTTTTCTACTTTTAGAACTGTCTATACTCTGTGTAATAAATACATGCACAAAAGTAGATTTTGTTGGTGCTGTAAACACATTAAGGCTGGAAACAACACAGCAGCTTGAATCCATACGAATTTTTAAGGTGTTAATCAGATTTCAACTTCCTTCCTGTCATATTTGGTGTGCACTGGATCTTGTTCTGATCTTACATGATTTAGGAATATTTCAGCTGGATTCAGAGGATTTAGATGAAGGTAAATATGGTGTAACTGAGACCACATCTCACTCAGCATCTTTCCCTGTGGAAAGTAAGGATCTGACAAGCTGAAAGGGCAGGAATGAATGTGTTATCGTTTACATGAGATCTCAAAACAGTCATTGATGCCTATTGACACTTTTACTTCAGTTTACAGTTTTACCAGGCTACTTAACAGGAATCTACATGCACCACTCTCAAGTCCAAATAGAATACATTTGGGGATTTACTCCCAGAATGTATTGATTTTGCTGTATTCCGTCAGCATTATCAGTGAAATCATGCAGCAGCACAATCTTTATCTAAAAACTCAACAAATTTCAGCATTCTTCAGGGAATCCTTGCAAAGCCCTAGGATAAGACTGCTGGATAATAGAACACTTGAAGGAAAAACTGAAGGCATGGCTTTTATTCTCCAGTAAAGCAAAGGTGGAATTGTGGTCTGATATTGACAAAGGTGCAACCAAATGTGATCCTGTTCTTCAAATATTTTCCTACTTTAAGGTGCTGTAACTCAACTTATATTGCAAAGCCCTGTGGAAAAATACAAGTTTTATCTAGTTTTTCTTTTCCAAGAAGGAATCTCAATGCTCCTCCTTTTTGTTTCCATTTGCTTTCGATATTGGTAGTGACGGAAATCACCGCAGTCAATTGCGTGGTCAGTTATAGTAGTCCTCGATCCCTAATATAAAATCATGGAAAAATAGATTGAAACATTATCACCAGACTTGCTTTTGTTGCGCTGCAGTAGAAAATGAGAATTCCATCATAGTAGAACAGTTGTAATAATTGCAGCTTTTTCTTTCTAACAATGGCTGTTCGATCCAGTTCTGATGTAAGCCTTGTGAACTTGGTGCTTTGATGGGGAAATAGAGGAAAGAATCCTGTTCTTTTTGAACAAGTACTATTAGGGTGATTTCTGAAGGTTGTTCTGGTGTAAAATGTTAGCAAACAGTTGATTTTTGGCTTAATACATGCTTGTATGCAGTCTGCAGTTCTCCATTCTTCTCTGGAGAATACATTTTCTATTTTATTTTCATGAAGTGAGAAATCTGGGGGATCCTTGAAAGAAGATAATGACGACTGACATTAAAAAAAAAAGCCTTTCACTTGATCCTTGATTAGTTAGTTTAAAACCCATTACTGACTTTATTTCTTTATTCAAACTTCTGTTAACTTTGATTGATTAAGTTGCCCTTGGTGTTCTTGGTGACCTTGAGGGAATGAAAAAGAACATAGCAAAAACATTCAAGAACCATCCCTTGCCATCACCTACTCACGTTAAATTGAATGTGACCAGAGTAGTGATTTTTCACACTTTTCTTGAAATATGTGGCCTTTAAAACAGTACATGTAATAGAAAATTGATGAAACCAGGAATTTCATTTAATTAGTTTAATCTTTGCTCTTATTTTTATTCAGTTAAAGATCATTTAATAGTGTGATAGGGCTTTCTGCCATCTCCTATTTGCTCTAAGCAAGAAGAGTTTCTGCTCGTAATTGTTTTTTGTGCAACGCAATGTGCTTGGAATATAATAATTGTAATCGTCTTTTGAATTATTGTTAAACTGCTGATATAGTTCACTACTCTGTGCTTATTGTAATGTTTGCCACGTTCCAACAGCACCTTTGTGACAGAGGTTGATTAATGCTGAAATGCCAAGATTGGCTTATTCCTGATTTATCAGCTGAATGTTGAGGAGTGTTTCCTCTGTGACAGAGCTATTTGCATCATCCTTGATTTCTTCTGCCTTTGTTTTCTGGCATGTCTACATACAAAAAGAATTTATTTTAAGAAGAAATTCAAAGTAAATTGTTATTTTTCTAAAGTTTGATGCATTCGCTGTTGGTTACATTTCTGAGACAGGCTCTCAGCCATCAGAGAAGTGACATCATTTTCAAGTGGATACATCCTACAAGGATTTCCACAGGGAGTAGCAAGTCCTTCTCAGTGTGGGTTGAGTTTTCTAAGTTAAGATTTTTAGTTCTAGCATAGGAAACCATTTCAGCACAAGTTTAAATCAAGTAGATCTTTGGGATTCAAAACAACTACAGAAATTATTTCAATTATAATGGAGAATTTAAAAAAAAAACACTTTTAAGCATGGCTTTGCTTAATCACATTTGCTGTTGTTTTCAGCTGTGTTTAGTTCAGTGTCTCAATTCTTAAAAAACAAAACAAAATACTTGCCCCTTTTTGAAATGGTTCCTGAGGTTGTTTTGCTAATACTCCTTTCTGAAAAAAGCTGGTTTTAAGCTGAGCTCAAAATACCCACAGCAGTAAATGTCCTGCTATCAGAATTGCTTTTGTCAAAAGGCAAAGAAAGCAAGGTTGAAATTTGTTGTGAGCAATTGCATGTTGTGAAGATTTATTTGCTGATAAGAGAAGCATCTCAATGAAACTCAGAATAAAATGATGGTATTACAGACATCCTGGTCAAGGCTTTTTGTAACTATGGGTGGTGAATCAGAAGTAAGCTTTTAGTCTAAATGCATTCAGTGACTTCATTTTACCTGTGTTCAGTTGTCATGGAGAATTTTAATATTAAGTCCACCTTAATTGTATGTCAGAAAATTAGAAACATAAAAGTGCTCTCTTCCTTTTTGCAACATTCATTATATTGTTGTTCTGTTAGAATAACTTACATCTGTTCTTTTATGGTTCTTCCCTCTTTTATGTTGCACATAATTATGAGGTGCCTTCTTTTGCGCTGACATGTACCATCACTGAAAATTTTGATAGGCTCTGAATAAATTCAGGAGATGCCTGTTAATGCAAATGTGACTCACATTTATTCTTATTCAGATCTTTACTTATAGAACAGAGTCGTGTATTGAGACAAATTCTGCCTTCAGCTACATGAATATAAGTTAACTCTCGCTGACTTCAGTGTCACTGAGTCACACCCACACATTTGAGAGCTGAACTGGGTCTCTTTTCTTAATGTTCAAAGTTTTGTCTTGCCCAGTTCAGGGTTAGAATGAGTTTGTTTGTTTTTTAATCCTATCAGCAGATCTTCTTTTTCAGCAGAATGGGTCCTAAGATTTAGATCCAAGAAAACCACCCATCACTTCGAAAACATTCATTGTAACACACTAATCCCATTTACTCTTGATGGCTTTGTTTCTTAGATTCTTTATTTTTTCTGCTCAGTGAATTTTCTGCTCCTTGAATTAAACGTAATAATTAAGGTCTTTAAGCAGAACTTCCTCCATTGAGGCCAAATCCGTGCATTTAGATAAATCAGCTAACCAGAAAAAGCCAGAAACTGAATTTGTGCCCCCCATTTTTGCTGTTTTTAATTACATGTGCCCTTGACTGGCACAGTGGAAATGGAGAACATATTTAGGTGTGTAGAGCATTCTTAACATTCGGTGTAGAAAAATGTTTCAAATGGCTTCTAGGTTGCTATGAAACCACAAGTACTGATCTCAAATAAATGCCTTTGTCAGCCACCATAAATGATCTGACTCTGCATATTGAGGACACAGGACATGGCTCATCATGCGTGCTGATATTCATCTGGTAGCATCAGTCTTTTGGGGAAAAACTTCTCCTCTGGGTTTATAAATGGAATTTAAATTCTCTGCATGCCAATAAAGGATGGAGGGACATGACTTTAGGAAATCCCTTGTTCTGCCCTCACATTCTGTCCTGAACACAGCAAGGGATTTTCTTTTAAATAAATCCAGTCTGTTCTTTTTCCTTATTCCAGATGGACCATGACCCCCGAAATCCTGCATATATTGCCACCCAGGGCCCTCTCCCCGCTACTGTGGCTGACTTCTGGCAGGTGAGTTAAACACCTCTTTGAAAATTGAATCTATGTCACAAGTTTTCATATTCTTCTTCTTGTTGTTGTACAATATAAGTTGTATAAAAATATGTTGTGCTTGAGACACTATCGGTGGAATAACCTTCATTCAAATATCTTTTTTAAATCCAGTACATGGATATTCAAGCCATTTCTGTATATGACAGGCCCTGCTAAGTAATAGTTGATCTGAAAATTATATTAAAAACCTCAGGCTAAAATATTCATATTTTAGGGCCAGGTGTCTGTAATTAAATAACTGACAAGGACTGGATGGTTTTCAGAGGGCCTGACCTTCTGTGTAATTTAGCCGGAATTCATTGTCACTCTTCAGAGTAGAAAGGACCTAACACTGGGTGCCATGAATTTTCCCATTGAAACCTACTTCTCACATGTCCCTGTTCCCCAATATACTTAAATTCTTACATATTTTCCTTACCAGATGTAGTCGAGTTAAGACCCAGCTGCATAAATTTATGTAGGGGGAGAATTTTTTTGCAGGACTGGGACTAAATGCAATAGTTATTGATGCACAAATAGGAGCTTACTTTGCATGCAGGTGTTTCATGTGCTGGTGCAGCTCTCAGATTTGGACATACACACATTGCCAGGCTTTATGTGTGATTGTGTGATGGATACACTGCGTTAGATATTCCTTTGTAAGTGTAGAAGTGCGCCTGAAAGCTCATGGAATCTGTTTGGTTTGTATTATGAATTTAGAAGCATTTGTTGTGAAGGTAGAGAATATCTATGTGACAATTTCAGAAGCGTCGTTGTATTTCAGGAGCTTGCATCAGTTAAAATCATCTCTTCATCTGCGTCACTTGACCTATGATTAGAAAACATTGACTGATCCCTATTGAAGGTGCCTTTCATGTCACAATTTCCTACTTTTTCTGATGAGGAGTCAGGACATTTTTTTTAAAAAAAATTGTTGACTTTTGGGTACCTGGATATTTAAGTGCTCAGTCTGAGATACTTTAGGACTGGTTTTTAGAAGGGCAGAACAAAAACCTTCTGCTTGAAGTCAGTTGAACTTTTGGTCTGGCTTAAATTTTCAAGTGACTTGGGATTTTTGTCTTCACTATTTGGTAATTAGACATAATTGAGAAGTCTGATTCTTTTGCCCCTTGGCAGGTGGATTCCTTATAAAAGGCAATGGTATTTGAAAATGTATTTTTTAAGTTAAACATGCAAAATCAAATATTATGTTAGCTATTCTCTAATGACATTTTATGATTCCTAAGGCCCACGTTTTTAATTGCATATATATATCTTTACATTTTGCGTATTTTGGCCTACAACTGCCCTTTTGCATGTTGAAAAAAATGTATGTTCTCTCTTTTAAATGAGGTGTTTAAAGAGCCCACTTTGTACAAGCATTGCAGAAATCAGAAATAATCATACAAGCATAGTATGAAGGATATCTTTCGTTCTTCTCCCACACCAGTTTGGACAGTCAGGCAACCTGTTTGCACGGTCAGAGACTGGAACTGAAATGTTATGTATTTGTTCTGTGATCCAATCTTCTTCATTCCAACTTCATACTCTTTGCTTTCCTTCCTCATGCTATTTTGGATGGGGAAGTCTTCACTTTCCTTCTGCTCTTTTTGCTGTTTCTCCTCCCAGTCATGCACCAGTGACAGCTCACTCCATCTCCCCACCAGATTTGCAGTAAACATCTCCACACAAATTATTTGGCAGCAGTGGTTCACCTGCGGTTTGAGTGTGGCTGTGTGTCCATTTTTGATGTGATGTTCTTTTATTGTTTATTCCATTAGGTTCCATAGAAAAGCTGGTTTCTGACATTTATTTTGATGATGTCTGTCACTTCAACATAATAATATGCCTATATCAGATTGGTCCATCACCCACTTTTCTTAAACTTCCTGCTGAGCACATGTCAATGTGCCAGTTCCTGTCCCAAGTCTTTTCCATACCCCAAGGGTACCAACTAGGGTAAATAAACCAGCCAAGAGAGATGAACTGCTTACAGAACAGCACATCCACAACCACTGAAATGTAGCAGGTCCAGTGTACAAGCCAAAAGCTGTGGCTTGAAGATGTTGCAGTTTGTGCCCAGTTACGGGAGAAGAGCTGATTTCTGTTTTTCACCTAACAGTGCCTATTTTAAGGTAAGGCCTGGGAGACCTGAACTTGCTGTGGAAAATAGAGTCTTAACTCCTGTCAGGGCACAATCCTTTGATATCTACTTAATACAGTTTTCTGTAGTTTATGGTGCTTCCATGGTGCTGCCATCAGGGACTGTTTAAAGATTCAATTATTCATTCCTGATACGTGTTCTCAGTGGTTCTCCTCCCTCTCCCTCCTCCACTTAATGCCAGCTGTTGCTGTGTTGCTGTTTTCCCCTTGTTGTGCTCAGTGAGGCAGGTTTCAGAGTGATAGTGAGAAGAGTGACTGACTCTAGAGAGATCTGGGCCTATTCTGCTGTTCCTTGTCTAAATGCACATTGCCCTGCTTTAGCAAGTCCAACAGAAACCCTTGGAGCATGGCATCACCTTCCGTGGCAATATTTGCTAGATGCATTGTTTCCAGTTTTTGCAGAGATTTAGCTACGGAGATTCCTGAGAGCCCAATTGCGTGGTGGGCATCAGCCATGTCATTGTGTCTTGGCTGAAAGGCTGCCCCAGCAAGAACCTGCTGTAATTGTTACCACTCTGGAGGCGTTTCCAGCTGATTCTGAAAAACACTTTTCTACAGAGCATTTGTTTTACTTGAAAATGTGAGGCAACTTTCTTGACATTTGCAACACAGCTGATAGCCAGAATAAAATCTAAACGGCTTCTGGTTTGTCCTGTCTAGATTTCATGCTCAAATTCCTGACACAGTTTATAAATCTGCTTTCCCTTAAGCTTGCATTGGATTCTTCCACCAATCTGTGACCATGTCTACAGTAGCAAGCAGTGTGGCCCGCTATGAATGGATTTATAGAATGTCACAGTACTTTGTAGTTTTGCTTTAGACCAACTGTCCAGTAGTTCAGTGAACCGAATTCCTGCTGGCAGGGCAGGAGGCTACAGGTGCATCTGGAGGGAGCTCCCTCCAAAAGGAACCCAGTTCCTGAGCTCTGACACTGCTCTGCTGTGTCTGTTGCTCTTCATCTGTCAGCTACCTGACCACATAGTCAAATCCATTTTTCCTTTTTAAGATCAAACAGATAATTTAGCTTTGGGTAACCTTTTTTTTTTTTTCTAGTTTTATTGTCAGACCCCTCTAAAACCCCTTATGTTGATCCATGTGCCCAGTATTTTACTGCAAGTGCTATTAGACACTTAACCATCAAATTCCCATTTACTGTTTTCGAGTTGCCCAGATCTGAACAATAGTCATAGTTAGATCAGTGTCTTCTCTTTCCCAAACTAGGCAAAGCCTTTTTCATACAGCATTGATGACACTTGGTCCAAACTCATCTCATTTAACATTCTTCCTACAGATGAGCAGATCCAAACATAGTACCACTACAAGACTTAAGAGGGACAAGTTCCATTGAGATCACTTCTTCTTGGAAGATATCTTTTTGATAGAGTGGAGAAGAGCGGATGTCATTCTTAAGTGCCTTCTTATTTGAGCCACTAGAGCTGGCCATTAGACTCAGGATTTTGTGTACAACATCCTGTTCATTTGGGTTTTCACACTGACCTGGGAGATCTAGCTTGATGGAAGTTTTGCTTTCAAAGACGCAGTATTTGAGCTCGAGATAGTCCAGACTCCTGGATATTGGTCATTTTCAAGTGGTGTTCAAATTTATATATGTTGTAAAAAATAATGATGAAAAAGGCAATAGTCTTAACACTGGCTTCTCTAATGGCATAAGACCAGTTCCAGGCATCAGGCTTCCACAGCTATCTCTGTCCCTCCAGTTTACTTCTCCAGCTCCTTAGTTTCTTGGCATAGCTCCTCTAAGTCAGCAAGTGCCAAGTTAGTTCCAACTTTCCAGGCTTACATATTTCTTTGAAAACTTTCTAGCCTGCAGGAGTTGTTTTGTCAGTCATCTCATTGATCTGTTTTGCCACAGGGCTTCCTAATCTGTCTGGATATTCTGTGTTTGTGGCTCAAGCAGAGATTTCATCTCTGCCTGCTTGTCATCTCTTGGACCACTCTGGAAGTTTTCCAGCCACTACTTTAATTAATTTTTAAAAGCCTCCAGCTGATTTAAGTCTTCATTTAATTTTATCTGGTCTTGTTTTCATCTCTTTTTACCAATTACTGTTTCTGAGAGATACATCCTTCATTGATTCTGTTTTGGTTCGATGGGAATTCCACCTCACAATTCCCTTTCTTGAAAACTGGATGCCTCTCCTCACATGGTATTAATCCATTTTTACCTGAGTGGTTAAACAATTTGTCAGGTCTGTGGGTTGTTTTCTTCTCAGCTGGAAAGAAAATTCATCCTCAGGACAGGGTTTTGCTTTGATAGAGTTCCATTTTATTTACAAAGAAAGTACAGAGTTTTATTTCCTTGAACAAAGACAGAATCAAATGACAGGCAATACCTTCTTTTTTCCAAACCCCATTCACCCGATGTTTTACCCCCAACCTCTCCTTCAGCTTTTCTTCTACCAGGATCACAATGCTAGTTTGTTGAGCTGTGCTGGTGGTTTCTTTATTCCTTTTACACATTTATGCTGCTTATCGGGATTAATCATCTTGCCTTGATTAATGCTCTCTCTCTGCATTAAGCATATCAGTTTCTAGAGAAACTCATGGGTCCATACGCTTCACGTTTCTTTTGGTTTTGATGATAACTTCTGTAATTTCAATTATCAGACTTCATAAAAGAGTTTGCTTGTTTCTTACATTTATCTTGAATGAAAGGTGATGATTTTGTCCAGCAGCTTCAGTGAGATTTCACTCAGCTCTTTCACATAGTGCTATTAAAATTCAACATCTCTTTGAACATAATTCAAAAGAAAGAGGATGTAGAACATTTCTGATCTATAACAAGTTTTCGCAGCAGGAGTTCCATGTTGTGAATAATTCTGGAGGCATAAAATTTTATTATTTTCCATATGTGCTGGGTTATAATTCCATGAAGTATTTGACATGAAGTACATGTCTTAACTTGCAAAGTATTCTAAGAAGCAAGGGATGATAATATGCAAGAAACTATTCCTAAGAGTTAAGATGTTTAGAACCAACTGTCCTTGCTCTGAAAAAATTGTTCTTAATTATGCTAGTTTTATAAATTGTGTGTCTGCTAAGGTTCATCATCTCCAAATGGATATTTCTGTAGGAGGCCATAAATTTTCCCTCTGGAAAATACCCCACATTATGTTTTACTTTCATAAATCTACCCACGTTCGCCCTTCTTTGCCTTCTTCTTTTTGGAGTGCATTTCTACAGTTTTTTAACTTTACCATATTAAGGGAAATAGAGGGAGGGAACAAGCACTTCTTGCCATGCTTTGGTTGCCTTAGAAAATGAAATCATATGTGATATGTAATTTTTGTAAGCATTTGTTTTGCTGTGATGTCCTCCCTCCATGACAAACATAATTAATCATTCTCTGAGTGTTACATATCTTCTCCAGAAGCAGTAGAGAAATACGGTTTTCTTCATTTTTCAAATGTTCAGTTAGATTCAGTGACCTACAACAGCAAACTGGGAGATTAAATGCAGTCCACACTTGTAGTTTAGACCAGAAAATTCCCTTGGTTTTGCCTAAATAGATCTGTAGCTCAGGCTAGATAGTTCCCCAAATGCCTTAGTCCTGGAAGGGCTACGGTAAAGGGGGACAGAGCAGATAGAACTGATAAACAATGCCGGGGCAGACACAGGACCAGGAAGGCAGACATCAGGTTCTGCCCCTTTGTGGTTGGCATGCTGCCCTAGGAAGCAAGGGAAAGCTTCATCCTACATGTTCGGCATCAACCCCATGCTTTTCATTACCCCATCTTTCCTCCACTATTGCCAGCACATGAAATGGTTTTGGAAACGCTCTTCGCCCTTCCTGTTAAAGCTGGAGATTTCCTGCCAACAAACAGAAAGAGAGCTCACTAAAGTGGAGGTTTGCACCGTTGTGGTTATAGTGAGTGCAGGAACCTCATCTTTGCTCCCTTGATTATTTTTTACTTTTATTGCAAGACCATTAAATGTAAAGTGCAGAAGAAGTCCCAAGAGTAAAGTCCACAGCCCTAACGTGAGCCAGAGAGTTCAATTGCCATTTACTTTTCGTTGCCTCAGTCTTGCATTTCTTATTCTAAAACTATTTTTAATTTTCTCTACCCATATTCAGGAGTAAATTATCAGCATCCATTCAAAAAGTGACTGCTGGTTTCCTCCCAGTTCACACTGACATGTTAAGAACTGATTCCTGAATCTCAGTCTTGAGGACGTGATAAATCTTTTCATGTCTGATCGGCAACACTTGCTTCTCTCTTCCAGTTTTGGAATTCAACAAAAGAAGTACAAAATACTGTCAGTTGATTGTTTCCTGTGTAAAAAGGATTACTCATCAGTGATCTCCAAGGGCAAATCCCAGTGGCAGGAGACCATGTCCCTGTAGCTGAATGAGCCTTTCCTGAAAAATCAGTGTTCCAAGCCCATGGGCTGAGTAGGAACAACTGTACCAAACCCTCCTCTGCCCTAATTGCTGGGTTCTGTGCTCCCAGTTCAGCCTGTTTTGTGAGTGCTGAAATTAATTTACAGACTAAATTATTCTTCTGCATTTTGTTCTGTGCAGAACACAGTGCTTTCAAGCAGTTTTGATTCCCAAGTTTTATTTTCCTTGCCTGGGATGGGACTTCCTGCATGTCTAATCATTTCTCACCTTCAGCAAGAAGAGCAGATGAAAACCAACAGAAAGCAATTCAATGCGTAAAATATGCATATTTTAATTTAATAAAAGAAAAACAGCAAGGGAGACGTAGGCACAGAACAGTAGCCCCTAGAGCTCTAGTAACTTGTCAAGCTATGAGAAATAAATACAGCATTAGAAATTCCATAGACGTTCAGTAAAGGAGTGTGCGTTTACCATGCTCCCTTCTAATTATGGCTCTGGGTGGAGAAGGTGCTTAGAAGTAGTCCTTTTAAAATTTGTATCCCTTTATTGTTTAGTTTACACCTTTTCAGTACTGAAGTGAAAAGCTAATTACTGACAATTTTGGTGGACTTTTGCTCCTTAATGTGGTTTTGTCAGCACTGCAATTCTAAACAGAACTCATATTTAAATTATTTAATAATAAGGCTTGAGTTAGGAGTCTACTGAGAAGAATAAGAGCACTTTATGTCTCTCTGAGAAAGCATAAATCGTTGTAACACATACAGTCATCTTGAGTTTGCCTTTCCCGTTGACTTCCAAACAAGTGTTGCTGCAGCATCAGGGGACATAATACATGGAGCCAGACTGACGACCTCATATTTATATATGGTCCTCTCTGATGCCATCTTGACAGCTGCAGTCAGATATTTTTTTAATTAAATACTGATTGTTGATTGTTAATTTTTCAACCTGCAGGTTTGCTTAGCTGTCAGGCACATCCATGATTTTGCAAATGGCAATTCTGACCTTGCCAGATTTGACCCATTTCATGTCAAAATTATGTCATTTTCTAACAGAATAGTTTGGGGGGAAAAAAAAGCTTTTATGACATTTTGACTGGCATATGTCATGAAGTTCTAGTTGATAACAGAAATATAAATTCCCCACCTTTTTTTTTCTTCAGTTAAAAGATCCCCCCCTTTTTTAAAAAAGCTGTAAAGAAATCACGGTTGAATTAATTATTCTCACAATATGTAATGGGATGAATATTGTCTAACCTAGCAAGAGTTAGTACCTTGCTTTGTTGTTTTTTTAGGAGATATGTTTATTCATGTTCACTTTTGATTATCAATGGAAATTGTTTGGGTTCTGTTTGTTGGTTTTTCTGCTTTTCCACATCATTGCATTTACCAGCTATATGGGAAGCCCAGAAGACTGAAAAGGCAAATTCTGTAGGTTGCTGGAGATTTCTCCCAGAAAGCAGCTGGTGTGATTAGCCTGTTATATTTAGTGAACTAGCTGGATTTAACTGATTACCCCCTCTGTTTTCTGCTTTTAAATCATCACATTTTAGAAACTTCTCCACCAGTCTCCATTGAAAGAAGAGTGTCTGAGCAGAGCTCATATCTTGTCATTTCCCCATCACTAAAATGAAGAAAATGACTGAAAAAGAAGTTTGGGGAGGATCATTCATTATAAAAAGAATCTTAAAAGGGATAGAGTGTCTGGGAAAAAAAAGGGTTTCATATTAATCATTTTCTTTACAAGCTAGTAAACAAGGACATTTTAAAGTATAAGCTATGAAAAAATGGTGTTTTCTCAGATTTATGTCCGTGTTCTAACACCGATTCTACTATTCATGACTTTATTTTTCTCCTTACTTGAAAAACCAATTCTGTGCTCCTTTTCAAGTCATTCGTACTAAATATAATTCATCCCAATGTGGAAGTCCTTTGTATGGGACTGGCATGCTGGATAACCACAGCATGAGGTCTCTACACTTAGTGGATTTCATCAACAGGGAATCCTGCAGGTCTCAAACACACTGCTCATCTTTGGGTTACGGGATTCAGCCTTTAATTTGCAATAAACGGAACAGGATGGTGTTATTCTTGTCTAAGCAGTGTTTTGAGAAGGATGCATGCAGCAGAACCTCATTAAAGGTTATTAGCATGTTGCTCTTTAGACCTACAGGCTGAGGGTAGATACTACACAAAATTACACACTGTCCTCTCCTTTCAGCAGAGCATACTTTGGGAGCTCTGGAGTGAGCTCCTGTACATAGCTCAGACTTTATCTCTTCCATTCAGAAGACTCCTTTCAACATTTCTTCTTCTCCTGAAAGTATTACCATAAATTACAAGCATGAAACTGCCTGTGCTACGTGATTTAAATAAGTTTAGTCTTATATATTGCAAATATATGTGTATATCATAGATATAAATATACTTTGTTTTTATAGACATTTAGAGTCTAAGGCTTAATTTTGCTGGGCTCTACCTAAACAGAAATGCCTCTGTCCTAAAGACCTGACATTCTCTTTACTCTTCTATCACATGCATTGACTTACTTTCTATTGTGCTAGCAATATGTGAATTACAAATATTCCCAAATATGTAAATTACAAATATTCCCAAATATGTGAATTTGCCACTGAACCTCCTTTATTCTCCAAGCCCAGCTGAAAAGTCTCTGGTAATCGGAGGCTCTTCTCCAGAGGCTGTACTGGGGTTATGCAGACCTGCTCTGTGCCACCAGTTCTTTCATTACCAAGACAGACTCTTTGGGGCCACTTTCCAGTTCATGGAGATGTCTGCAACACTGAGCACAGCAAAGTGTCAGTGCTGGGAGATGTAGCTTCTGACGAACTCCTCTAGGAGCTAAAGATGGCAAGGGGAACCAATGGCAGCAGAAAACTCTGTGAACTGCCTTTGATCCATTCCCGCTTCCATGTTATTTGGGAAGAAACCTGGATACCAGCCTGATGCTCTAATATTTAAATTAGCGAGGAAACAAAGGAAATGCTGTAGTCCTTGAGTCACAGGCTGTGAGCCTTAGTGAAAATCCCATCTCAATGGCAAGCACTGGAGATGCAGGGACAGTTGCTGTAACAGGGATGATGGCACTGGATTGTATTGCCTTCTTGATTTAGTGGATTTAACTCCCTACTTTTCACGCAATGACCTAAAAGAAATATTATACCCCAGAGTAAGTTTGAAATTGTTTGTTTAAATTAACTTTCATTTGGATTTATGCTTAATGAAATCTTTGGAGATGCAGACAGCCCCTCTCTAATGAAATGCTCTATCTTTGAACCAATGAACAGGGTTGCCAAACTGTAAGAATTCCTCTCTAAATGAGTGGGCTTTTATAATGTTACACTTGGGTGGCACAAGCAGAGTGCTCGATGATTAGTTTATGGTCTAGATCATTGTATTTTTATTACACTCATAAAAACTGTGTTTCTCCTCATTTTCGTAATGGCTTCAATGAGCTTCTATACCTTCTAGAGGCACATTAAATCGTTATGTGATGGAAGTACTGATTTAGTGGGGCTAGTTTTAAAGAAAGATGCATGTTTTGAATTCTTATCTTAGTCTGATTGCTGACTGAAAAAGTGAAACTACGTTAGAATGAATGAAATCTGTATCATCTTCCTTACGTATAAAGAAGGTTCCCAGTGGTGGCCTGAAATGCAGTACAGAAAAGATACAAACGATAAATCTACATCTGTCTGTAAAATGTCTATAATTTTAAAGTATTTTTAAATTTTTTTGTGGCATTATGAGATTTTTAACATGATGATGAGGGATTTACACATGTTTTTACTTAAAAGATCTTTTAAGGGGTAAAAAGGAAAAGATAAGAAAGACTATTTTTATTCTTAAACTCCACTGTAATTTTTCCCCCTTCTTCTTTTTAGAATGACAAATAACCCTATTCTATGCAAACTCTAGATTGATTTCTCTAAGTAATTCTAAGCTGGTTTTAAAAGTTGTTTTAATTATGTTGCAAAATGAAAAAAAAGGGAAGGAAAATGTTATTTGTTTCTCTATATGCAAGCTATTCTTAAAAGAGAAGACAACATCATTATCCATGAATGGGAAACCTTTTTATTTGATATGTAATTAAAAAAAAATAATCCTTGAATTGAATGTGTCATCTCATCTTTGCACAGTTTAGACAAAGGCCTTTTTTGTTGACAAAATTTACATGTCAATACAGTTGCTTATAAATATTTCTGTGAAATAAACATAACCCTTCACAAAAAGAGCAGTTTACTCTACATTTAGTAATTTTATATGCTAGCAAAAAGACAATGAAAGTTGTATGCAAATATAACATCAATGTACAGCATAATAATAACAGTTTTTAGTAATTATGCCGCTTGGTATTAATTCATAGGAGCCCTTTTGTTCAGCCATGGGCTGTGTTTGGAACACAGATATGCCAGACCACAGCATCTCTGCTTGTTTGCTGTTTGTGGAAGACATCCACAAATCCTTTGGTTGAGGATGTGCTGGATTCCTCTGTCTTACTCTGTGACTGCTCTAAATTATTAAGTGATCATGCTGGCAGTGAAGAAACTCTGTTTTCTTCCGTTCCTGCTGTACTTGTGCTCTGTGAGTGCACTGTCTGCAGCAGGAGTTGAATTTTCCTTCTACCTCCAGAAAAAGAGAAAATTAGAAGGAAAGTGAAAGGAGAAAAGAGAGCTAGAAAAGAGAAAGGGGGAGATGAGATAAAAAAAAAAAAAAGGAAAGAAAAGATGAACAAGAAAGAGAAAAGAGTCAGAGAAAGAAAAAGGAAGAAAGAAAATAAAAGAAAAATTTAAGGACAGAAAAAGAAAGAAGGAAAGAGAAAATAATGCACATTAGCAAGAAATCTTTTATAAATGGGCATTTGGAGGGATGGTTTCTCCATCTGAAATGTTTCTGGAAGAACAGATTTGATTTGGGTTTTTCCTGCCTTTTCTTCATTGCTATTGTTCAATGCAACTTTTATGATAGTTTCAGTAATGCAGCACTTTAATGGCTTTTGCTGCTTGGCAAACTGAAAAAAGACACCAGACTGAGAACAGAAACAGGTTTCAGTACATGTGATTTTAGTAGGTCTGTACTGTTTAGTGTTGAATATCAAATCTTGAATCGCTGGGTGTTCTGCTAGCATCCTTCGGTGTGCCTTCAGTGGATCTAAAAGTTTGGCAGAAAAGCAGCTGAACACGGTACCAGGAGCAGGGAGAGGTTTTGTGGATGACCCGAATTGAAATCGCAGGAAATTCTTTAATATTTCATGGACGCCTGCAAAATATGCTGCCAGTTTATTTGGGGATTGGAAAGCAGCTGCGAAGTAAAAGTGTCTAATGAAAATGAAATAAATTTCCTGTGAATGGAATAAATTTTGATTGTGTGTCTGAGTGCAGTAATTATACATGTCACGCAGTAATTAGGCAGTCACAATGTGGCCACGGTGTCTTTCTTTGTCTGCAGATGGTCTGGGAGAACGGCTGTGTCGTTATTGTCATGCTGACACCCCTCGTGGAAAACGGAGTCAAGCAGTGCTACCACTACTGGCCAGATGAAGGGTCAAACCTCTACCACATCTACGAGGTACCTACACAAAATAGCTGGTTGTGAACGTCACAGTAAGTGTGTGGGTTGGGTTCCTCCAGGGCAAACCGGTGGTCGAGGCCGATCTAACCTGGAGGTCGAGCTGAGGGCTCTTCAACACACTTGGTGTGTCTTCGAGTCATTTCGGGTTTGCAAAAAACTAGTGTGCAGCTTTAATGGCAAGGTAGTTCCCACCGAATAAACCACAGTAAATAATGAGTCAAATATTGCAATTTTAATAAGGACAGTAATTTTGCTATTCAAGTGGTTCTGCAAGTGGTTGATATATAAAAGCACGTATTTATATTTTATAGAAAAGTAGTATTTTTAGAACTAGTGAATTTTGCCTTAGGAAGGCCATACGTATATCTTTGTAGAAAAACCTCTACATTGCTGTAGTAATTAATCCTATCTATTTTTACTTCTTGCCTCAGTTACAACAACAAATATATATTTTCATTTTCTGCTTTGCATCTAGCCCAAAATACCATATCACCAGTTTTGTTGCAATATAACATTGACAACTGTCAGATTTTTCCAGATGTCCAGCCATGTAGAGGTAGAAAATAATACCACAATGTCACATATGAAGAAATGTGAAGATATTGTGAAGAAATATTGTTCTTTAAGCTAAAATGTGAACAAACTCATTGTGTGAAAAGATGAGCTCTGTAAATAAGCTACTTTTTTAATCCTTATTTTTCTTCATAGCTGAAGAAACCAAATTTTCACTTCTCATGTGAGTTCAGCTCATATTTTTAAGACCTCTGAGAGTGGCCTGGGCAACGCGCTTGTGGGCATTTCCGAGTAGAAAGTGACTGCCAGTCTAACACATTTTCAATATAAACTATCATTTGTATTCACATAATATTATAAAGATTATATTTAGTGAATTTTCCTTTTGCATTAAAATTCTCAAGATGTTTTTATGTTTTCAATACAATAGCAGAGGCACCTAACCCCTTTCTGACAACTACACTGATTGCCAAATCACTTTTATTTCCCCAGAACTGGCCAATATGCTTATAAAAATAAAATTTTTATGCAATTCCTTCATCCCAGCCGTCTTATGTCTGCAATGCTGAAGACATGACTTGCAAGGAAAATTGCTGATCTCCGTTCGTTCCTTCCTGTGGGTGTAGGTAAATCTTGTCTCTGAGCACATCTGGTGCGAGGATTTCCTCGTGAGGAGCTTCTACCTGAAGAACCTGCAGACAAACGAGACCCGCACAGTGACACAGTTCCACTTCCTTAGCTGGAACGATCAGAGGGTTCCTGCTTCCACGAGATCGCTTCTGGATTTCCGCAGGTAAAGCACAAAGTATGACAGTTTAAGACTATACCGATCTGAGGAACTAGACTAGTGCTTTGATTTGTCCTTTAAGGATTTGTGGTTTGAAAGGGGGTTCCTCAGCCTGTGATGCCACAATGCTAAACTAACACAAATATCTGCAGTAGGTTGATGTTCAGTGTTGTCTCACACAGAAGTGTTGCCTGGGTTTGAGACATACTCATTTCCCGTTTAGAGATCGACACCTTTCCTCCTTTCGTACAGCACTTCAGTGCTTCTCTATTTCTTTGTTTTTCAAGAATTTATCCATTCTGAAACTTCCAGGTTTTTTTGTGTGGCTCCCCTAAGATTCTTATTTCAGGACTCTCACAAATAAATTAGGAAGTATGAACATGCTTGGAAAAAAGAATCACAATGGAGTCATATGGCGATAACGTCATTCCCATGGGAGCATTTGCTCATAAGGATCCAACAGCGAGGTCTGTAGACCTTTGGCTGCATGATGGTGAAAATTTGAGAAAGCAGATGAAAATGTTGACAAAGCATGCCCTCTGGAATTTTAAAGAAAGTCAGTGTGGCTTTAAAATACAAATACACAAAAGCGAAACCTGTGGAAGTCCTTGCCACCTTCTCTAATGTTTGCTGTGTCTATCTAAATTTTAATTTGAAAATTAAAGCCATGCATGATAAATACTGGAGCGAAATAATCTTCATTTGATTGCAAACCGTGCCCAGTGCATCATGTGTAGGTGTTAGCGTGTATCAGCTAATCCACAGCGGTGTGCTTATGCCTAATGAAAAGAATCTCCGAGAGGTTTGGGGAGTTGGTTCTCAATCCGCAAGCAGCCTGTGGGATCGCGTGTTGTTCTCTCTGTACTACAATATTATCTACAACCCCCCGAAGTGATTATAAGGGGCTCAGTGCTCAAAAGGTCCAAACTTGTTTCTTTCAATACGTGCTGGAAGCCCTGACTGATGCCAGTCGAAGTTGTGCGTCTGCACCCGAGGGGAGAAGAAGCTGGTGTGTGTCCAACAGGAGCTGTTCGCACAGTTGTCTCTAGGCAAAATTTTACCCTTAAAAATTTGGGACTAAGTGCTACCCTTCATCCATTCAGTAATCTTGTACATCTTGCAAGGCTTTTTCAAAGCAGAGAGTAATCTCACACATTGCAGGTCGGGTACACGGTACAGGTGCTCTGAGTCACCTGGGGCTATGGCTGGGAGGGAGTGTGAGGATATACGACAGTCACAACACAAAAGCAATAGTGGAGGAAGGAAGCGTAGGATGAAGTTGAAACTAATCGAATTTTCAAGATGTTTCTTCTCTGGGTTCAACTTTAATATGATTTTTATAGGTTGATTTCCCTTTGCTTGTGGGACGGAGGAAGTTGCCTGTAGTGAGTTTCTGTAGTGAGAACTCTGAGTCGGTTCCGTTCAGCTGTGTGAGGTGCGGCACAGAGCCCGCGCAGCGTCCAACTTCACTCCTTTGAAAGTTAGTGGGAAATCTGCTAGCAATTCTAACCAGAGTATAAATGAGCCAGGACAGCTGAAGTTTGGAGTACCTCGACTCTGCCTTGTATCAGTAAGGATGGAGGTCCCTGCATGAACTGCAGGATTAGGTCTACAGTAAGTCACAGTTCACATCGCCAAGAAAGCGCTTCTTAGAGTGACATTGTGTAAGGGTTAAATAGCCGTATTGAAGAAGTGTTGTGCAGTACTTTGAAAAAGAAAAGTTATAACTAGATGAGAAGAGTAGTGGAGCTGTCATTCTTTGTATATAAAGCCAGTATGGGAATGAACCTGTTAAGATTTAATTGAATTCTGAGTGTTCATTTCACATGTATTCACAGTCCAGTGTAGGGTACTGTAATCATTTGCTACGTGCAGATTTTGTACAATGACCTCATAGTACTGAATGCATAGTAAAATTCCGCCTGAAAAGGAATTTTGGCATGCACATAGCTGGTCTATGAATCTCAGTTTTCTTGGTCATCTGATCTTTCTGGCTTTTTTTGTTGGTTTTTTTTAATGACAAAAAACCTAATGCACTATTGCTAAAATAATGTATTCGGAATTCATTTATACAATACATGTTTTGTGCCTGAAGCTTTCTTTTTAAAGTACAAACTCTGCTGGATTACAACAGCTGACTCATAAAGCCCCCAGAGCAAATGTCTGACAGTGCTACCATACTCTTAGTAGGGTAGTGCTAGGAAGGGGCTGCACTCATTCTTTTGATCTTATCTATGTTTTAATGTGCATTCAGTGTGTTTGTATATATATATGGATATGTGTGTATATTTATATATTCACATACATATATGAAATTAAACATATACATAACCAACCCTCTATTTTTTATAATTCATCACCAAGAAAAATTGGATTCCCAAAATTACCTTGCCCAGAGTCTGTCTGTGGAAATATGGACCTTAAAATTTTTATTGAATTGAAGTTTGCAAGTCTCTTTGAAAACTGAAAGCTTACATTTCTCTTACTATGTATCAGACAGTGATTTAGATGATTTTGCATCTAGCAAATAGATACATTAAACCTTGTTGAACAATGTATCATACTGTCATAATGTAGGTATAAATTGCCAAAAAGAGATTATTCTATATATTTTACAAATCTGTACAAAAGACAGTCCCTGAGAGGTGAGGCTACTATGGAAAACACTGGTCAGTTTTAAATGTTTCTGGAGTCCTAATTTCATTTTGAACAATAGACCAATCACTATTGCTCTGGACTAGCTTGTTAGTCATGCACTGATATGTGTCATTAAATATTTCTTGAGCCCAGAGGGAGCACATTTACACTTTAAAGAGGGACTGCTAAGCTAAAAGATAATTAGCATCACATGTGAGGGCTTTGCTTAAAATATATATCTATTATGCTATCACTTCTCGCTGTGTGCAATGGCATTTACTAACACTGCTCACTTTAAAAATGGACAAATTCTTATTTTGCCAGCTAATTAGCGGTTGCCAGTGTCATTTTTGTGATGTTGCAGCTAGTAATATGAGCCCAGTTGCATAGTCACAAAAGTGATCATTGGAAACTGTGACTCTGCTGCAGGGACAATGTGGGAAACCCCTTTTCTGAGCCTCTAACGACCTCTGACCTTTGCTTGCTGATGGTTTGCATGATGATTTCTTTTTCACTCAATGAGCCAAGGGTTGGTTTGTATTACTAATCATTCTTTCTAAGTTAATTCTTCCTGTATATGTATATATATATAATATATATTTTCTTCAACATTCGAGAACTTTGCTTACTGATGAATTTTCAGCTCACTCTCATTAGCCAGAACTAAGAATGAAATGAGATGTTGCTGCATTTCTAAATATTTTCATGAACTATATATAGACAAAGCTATGAACCAGCTGGATTGAAACCCTTTGTTTTAATGTGTTTTCTGAAATGTGTGATAATGAAAATATTTGAAACGCCTTCAATAAAACTGACAAACATAAGGTGTCTTTCCCTAACATGTGTCTCTGGCTGTCTGATTTACTGAGAGGTCTGATAGATTTAGATCAAGTTTGTCATTGAAATTATATTAGGACTTTGGTAGATGGCTAGTCACAACATGCAAATATCATATTAGTGGTGCCATGCAAGGAACAAAGGAACCACACAAGCAGAAAGAGTAATGGTAAATACCTCTCTGTAGTGATTAGCTTTTATGTAATACTTTAAATGCAAAACCAACTCTTTGCTAATGCACGTGATGGGGGTGGGGTGAGGATGACCAGCTGCACGTCAGGGAATGCAGACTGGCTGTATCAGATGTTGGTACAGCCATTTCAAATATAATTTACTGTACAATACAAAAAAGAAATATCAGACTTTATATCACGTACAGGGAGCTAATCCTCGGATATGACCATCAAGATATGAATGGTTCATTCATGTGAAAGCTCTGCTGCAGTTTAAGCTATTGAAGTTTTGCTTGATACTGCCTGTGTATATATGTATTTATGGACCTATAAATGGTCCATTTAACTTCAGAAGTCAAGTGCTTCTCGATGACTTACCACTCGTTTCATAGAACATTGTTCTGCTGCGTTAATTACTCACATCCAGAGATTATAAATAGAGACAGAATGTCTCTGCAAGTATGATTTACATAAATAAGCAAGAGAGTAAGGATTGTGAAAAGTTTCTGAATTCAAATGTTTAGAGAATCATTACAAGAACTTAATATTGCTCTCAAGTTTGGTTAGAATCTTAAATAACAAAAAGCAGAATGTGAAAACGTGGTTTCATGGGATATCATCAACACCTTCATAGCCTGTTTGGGTTAAATTCCAGGTATCCCAGCACGCTGTCAGAGGTTTAGGCATCCTCAGGCTATACTGTAAGCAATGTTTAAAGATATATGCATGTTTTCACAGCACAGATGTTGGTGAATAGATGAACAGCCAAGAACTAAATGATTCAGTGGGTTAGTTATGCTTTAAAATTCATAATAACATCATATCCCTGTTGCCAGATTTCTGTTTAGCCACCAGGATCCCTTGTAATCCCTGCACTGAGCTGGGGACTATTGGAGGGTCTGGGCACCCCTGGGAAGCTGCCCCATGAAAAGGTTTCATAGGAGACCTTCTAGCTCCAGGAAACTCAAACATCTCATCAAATAATTTGAATGAAAGGTTTTGATTTCTTTAAGCAATGCTTTCCCAGTTTAGCCTTTATTCAGCTTGCCTTGTTAACATATGTGTGCATATTTTATGGGGTTTTGGGCCTGTAATATACTTGACATGCAAAATATATCCTAGAGCGAAAGAGAGGGCTTGGGATCTTGGGTTTTGTAAGGCAATTTAAATGGGTTTAAATCAATTTTGTGGGCTCTATTCTTAGACTAAGTGTCTTGGTTTGCTTCAGCACTAGTTAATTCCTTCATTGAGTTTACATACCAGCAGACCTGTTCTGTGGCAGTACTTTTATTGATTGATTTCACATATATCCTCTTGCCACTGAGACTGTTTAACCAGGAAGCTGTTGAAGACAATAATATTTAAATATTAAATATGTAAGATCTTTGCAGTAGAACCAAAGCAATAAAGCTTAGTGATGGGTTTAGTTATTTTCACTACAATAGGTTACATTTTAGAATTTTTGAGAAGCATTTCAGGAGATTTGGTATTTGCCTTTCTGGGAAGAACTGGTGTTACAAATCAGCACACGTACAAAGAGTACTGGAATAGCGCTTTTTAATTTTGGATTCAGTTTGATATCCCTTGATATTTCTTTGAGCAAGCTCATGGACTCGAAGTTTGCTTTAAAATTAAAGCATCTCAAGATCTTGGTTTTGAAGCCGATATGAACCGTTTGAGAAAACAGCTCATTTGTTTTGCCCAGACAACAGCAATAATGGGCTGTTTTCTGGGATTTCTACAGCAGGAAAGCAGAAACAAACTTTAAACAGGATTATGTACCTAACATCCACTTGTTATATCAGGAAATTATCAACCTGAGTATTTCTTTGAGGTCAGCACTATTTGCATTTTTTATTGCTTATTTTTGACAGTTGGCTAAAGAGACAGTTATAATATGCTTAATTAATTTTTTGTGTCTGTTTTATTTCAGAAAAGTAAACAAGTGCTACAGGGGTCGCTCTTGTCCAGTAGTTGTTCATTGCAGGCAAGTACAATTTCTAAAATAGCTTTAGAGAGATGTGTATGTGTAAGAATTTAATATAGACATAAATGAAGTGGGCAAGTTAAAGCTTTAGATGGATCACTAAGCATATAGTGAGGTAGGCTGAAGGTGTTAAGTATAATTCAACTGGATTTTAATGCTAATTTATACTTAGGATCTGTTTTCATAATAAAATTATCCTTTCATATGATTTTGTAGCTGTTGAGCCATGACATAACAATGTATTGGCCACACTTTCCAGTATAAGTAACACTTTCATTTCATACGTCTTCAAAATTACAGTGATTTTTTACTTTCCCTCCCAATTTAGTTTTATTTTATTAACACTTAATTATGTTTTATTTCTTCTTTGCTTGCTTTTAGAGATCGTGGTAAGAGGGCCATGTCAGGGAGTGGAAACCTGCCTGAATAATCCTTTAAGCATGGGTTATTTTAAGGCCTGACAATCTGATAAATGCACACAAAGTCTGCCAGGCAGGTCAATGGAAAACTTTACCACAATAATGTTAATGGTGGATTTTGCCATTGGAAATTCTGAGTTACAAGGAGAATGTTGCACTTATTTATTGAAAATATCCTTGTAGATAATGAAGATAGAAAAACAGCCATCTAAGAGGTGGGATGTTTGCCATGTGGCACTCCACTTTGTATGGGAGTGAAAGGGACATGTTTCTCACCTGCCTCAGCTGAGTCACCTTCCACTGGATGCAGAGACCTCAGCAGAGGTGAATGCTCCAGAGGAGGTTTGTTAGCATTGCCTTTAGGAAACCTGAGATAATAAACATCTGATGCAGAATGAAGAGCCTTCAAGTTTCTAGCTCTTTCCTTACTACAATGGATGGAAGTATCTACCATCAGCTCATCAGTTTTTCTTTTTATCAGGCCTGATCGCTGCCTTGTCTATCATTTTTCAGCCTAAGTAATAAGATTGTATCTTTTTTCCCTTCATAGACAGAGGAAAAAGCCCTCTTATTACCTCCTTTTCTCTAAACAGCGATCTAGTAACTGAAAGAAAAAAAACTTCTGCCTACAGAGATTTAACAAAACTTGTTTCATAGCCTGCCTGTAAACAGAACACAGTGATGCACTTCATGCTGTTCTATTATTTTTCCTTTTGCTAATTCTTGTACACAAATTGAGCTATCAATAAAAATAATGGCTTGATTAATAAAGCTACATACCAGTCTAATTGGTCACACATGCACCTTTGTAAAAATTTTGGGGAGGGAAAGAAAAAAAGCTTTTGCTTAAAGTCTTAATTATGTTTGCTAACAGCAGCTCTAAAAGAGCATCACGCTGGCAATTACACATTGCTCTCTGAAAGGGACACGAGCTGCATTCAGATTAGGGAGCTTTCCCCCTCCCAAGGCTTGGTCTCACATCTCTGAGGAAGGGCTATCGATACACAAAAGTTAAAGCTGTTCCATAGGAATTACATGATGATAATTTTTCTAGTTGTTGCAACTAAGAAAGAATTAAAGGAAAAGGTAAAAAGGAAAAACAAACTGCTCATGATGCATAGTGAAGAAAAATTGAGGTTCCTCATAATCAAATATTTCTGTTCTTGACCAGGTCTCTGCATTCCCTCTGACCAAGGTGTTCAAATGCAATTTGAAGCATTTTTGACTGTTCTGGATAATGTTGCAGTCTAACTTATTCTGTGATTCTTGATCACATATATAACTGACTATGAGGTCATTATATGTACACTTTTTGAACAGAAATGGTATCCTGGTTTAGGGTTAGTGACTTTCCCACTGTTGCTGAAAATGTTTTTCTTGCGTAAACAAAACCTGGCTTAAAAAATCAAAGCAAAGGCCTGTTCTGCATGCAGGCTAGTGGCTAATCTTCCACAACCACCTTGTGTTAATTCAGTTCAAGCTTTCTCTCCTCTCTCAGTACATGCTACCTTAACCCCTCCTTCTCTCCTTTCCCCTACGTGTGACAGGATAACACTAAGGGCAGGAACCTTCATGTTGAGTCTAGATGCACACTGATAGGCTTTATTTTTTCTTTTTCCTTTTCTGTTGGCAGCGATGGTGCAGGAAGAAGTGGAACCTACATTCTAATTGACATGGTTCTCAATAAAATGGCCAAAGGTGAGAATAGAAAGGCTTGTTACTTCCTCGGTACTGAAAAATGCACTTGTGTTGCCATAGCAACAGTGGGGGAGCAATATTCACAGGAAATCTGAGAATAAATGAGAGGCAAATTGTACTCTTTCTTGAATGTTCTATAGCTTATTTTCATAACAATTTCAAACAGCAAACCCTAACGCAAATGCTTTGTGAATGAGCAGGTGTGTCTGTGGTGTTGAGAAGTATTTGAATCTTCGAATGTATCATTTAAAATAGTATTGCTGTTTTGAGAAGTGGAAGCCTCGAGGCTGTACAGCCCTGGCTTAGTGGTGGCCTGAGTTCAGTCCTGGGCTGGTCGTGTCTGCTGTCCAGTCCCCTGTCACACACCCAGCCACGACGGTCAGATGTGATTATTTTGCATTTGTAGCTGCCCATTGCCAGCAAAGTGCCTGGAAATGCTGGTGCCAGGCAGGGTCTCGTGCTGCACAAATTAGAAGGAAAAAGACCATAGTGAGCAGGACAGAGGACTGAAAATACACCAGTCAATGCTCCATTCCTAGTTCTGGTGCTATCTGTTTGATATTGAACAATGTATTTAACTTTTCTGTTTCTAAGTGGTCTTATCTGTGGTAAATAATTTTATGAAGTGGGAAATCATCTGTCAACATAAGCATAAACTGTTGTTTGTTTATACGGAAATCTATAGATCTCTAAAATTTGGGACCATTCCTTTACTTTTTCTTGATTACTAAATGGTTCGTGGTGGTAAGTATTTGAGGTAACCTGAAATAATTTTTGATAGAACTAAAGAAATTTTCACGCTGATACTGTCTTCAAGAAGGAAGGAGAGTGAAAGCAGGCATGTAAACCTGACAAAATAAACAAAAAATAGTAATTTGCCTTTCTTGATTCTTAACTTGAGTTCTTAAGCCACCTTGATCTGGCATTATGCCCATCTGTGTATTGAATGAAAAAGGATTAGTTGTAAAAGCATGTTAATTTATATAAAGAAACAATTATATTTTGTTCTTTGAATTCTAATCACTTCACATTTGTTGTTTAAAGTCTTCTAGTACAGACATATTTTTATATATAGTTTAAAAATACACTCCATGTTTTGCAGTCATCTGCTGTTGCGTCCTGAATATTCCAGTCCTCTGGGACATGGTGGCATCCTGTCCCTCTAGAAAGAAGATTTTAGCATTTTTTTCTCTCCAGATTCTGTTAACATGTCTTATCAAACATGGACTGAATTTTCTGCCTGCGTGCATCATGTGGAACTTGCCGCTGATGCTAAAAGAAGTTGTATGTTTCCCTTCTCCTTTGCACTGTACTGAAAATAAATTTTTCAGTGGGCTGAGATTAGTTTTTCATGCTCATTGGAAAATAGGTTTTTGGTCTGTGAAGGAATATGGAGATATTTCCAATGCTCGTTACTTGCCACGTGACAATAGAAAATAGAAGCAGTGGTAAATCGTAAAATTAACGTAGGCCTTTGCTAAGTGTTTTTTCAGCTCATTTCGGTCATCAGCAGTGAGAAGACATAGTGAAAACTAGATTTAAAATATATGCAATTTATTGCCATAAAGAAGTAAATGAGAAGTATTTTCTAGCTCGGGGCTTTCAGCCACTTAAGGGAGGGTTGACTTTGTTGTAAAAGCACTGAAGAATGCCATTTATTGACTCCATTGTACCATGTAATGTCAAATTCCATTTTAAGTGCGGGCTTAGCGCCTCACAATGCCAGACAAGTCATGTGAAACTGGCCAGAGAAAGGCGTCGCGGGGCTTTTCGGGGGCCGGTCCCCCCGTCCCGTTCTTGACCTGCTCCCCTCTGCCCGTGGGGGTGTGCGGCGCGAAATCCCCTGACCTGGCGCTTCGGCTGGGCTTGAAATGAGGGATCAAAGGGCAGAGCGGGCCGGGCGGCCCTGCCGAGGTGGGCCTTTCCCAGGCTGTCACACTGGGCGGCCGCCGCGGGTTTTGTTCGCGCGGCCCGGCCTGTGCGGCCGCGCCGCCTTTGTCTGCCCTGAGAAGCTGGAGGCCCAGGTTGAGGGTCCAGTGTTCACCAAATGATCAAAGGCCTGCAGGCCCTGGACATGAAATCTTTCTTTCCATTTCCTTTTCTTAGAGAATGAATTGCACGAGTGGCAAAGAATGCCCTTTCCAAAGCTTTTATGTGCAGTGCGAGGGCTAACTTCAGAGTCCTTCAGCGCTGAACATAAAAATGTAA
This sequence comes from Grallaria varia, assembly GCA_013396735.1. Classification (NCBI taxonomy): domain Eukaryota; kingdom Metazoa; phylum Chordata; class Aves; order Passeriformes; family Formicariidae; genus Grallaria; species Grallaria varia. The sequence goes on from VWZG01004764.1 coordinate 1,485,957, forward strand.
GTGCACTTTCAATCTGGGCCCAGCTGCAGGGCCAGCATCGAGGAACCCTGCTTTCAAAAAGGCTTTTAAGGATTAAGGCCTTCAGTCTTAAAAAAAAAAAAAAAAAAAACACCAAAAAAACCCCCTTTACCACCAACCAAAAAAACCCATGGACTTTTAAGAATAAGCTTAGAATAATTTGAGTTTCTTGTTCCACTGTCTGGTTTATTAGAAGGTAGACAATAATGCAGTTTTAAATCAAAGTAAATAGAGGAGTACTTAGTTTCAGTGGGAAAGTAGAAAGCAATCAATAAATGCCTTGGCTCTTTAGTGGGGTCTTTAATAGGGTAGGTTGGGAAAAGGAGCTCCTTTTTCATGTAATGATTTACTTCCCTGCATTCTCTTAGACAGTTAACTGTAAATGCCTTTGTCATTCACGATTCCTTCTACTGCTCCTTGAATTAGTGCTAACACTCACTCTGTAAAACACATACATTCATATCTTCTGTTACCTTCCTTTTTGCCCTCCCTCATATTATTTCAGATGCTGAAAACCATCAGCAAGGGACCTGTTCCGAAAGCCTAAAGCAGGGGAAAAGAAATCAAGTTGGAGAGGATTTTGTGCTTGACATCTGCCACACTAGTTTGACAGCCCCAACCCCTTTGAGGAAGGGAATTTTAAGGAATTAAATTTTTAAAAAGCAAAGCATCTTGGTTTAGGGCACTCAAAGGGCAGTAAAAGTTGGTACCGTGGGCAGAAATGCCTCCATGGTGTATTTGGGGGGATTGGGCTGGTGGGAGGACACGCAGGAGCTCCCAGGAGCACCGGGACGATTTCCTGTGGGGGCAGGTTCTCAATGAATTTCGCTTTCCTCAGTGCAGTAAATGCAGTGCCTGCGTCTGTGCACTAAACACAAACAGTCCCGTTAAATAATGTCCTGAGACACCGGGACAGTCAGAGGGCCGTGATGTCCATCCAGGGCTATCATCCCTGTGTCATGGCAGCAGGAAGTTTTCAATGCAAAGTGTATCCTAACATTTAGTTGTGCCAATAATTAACGTTGATGTTTCTCATGTAGTCTGTTATATAATTCTTCCAAAGTTCATATGCAGTTGCCTAGAAGGTTTGGACCAGTTGATCCTTGAGGTCCCATTTCAACCTTTGTTCTGTGATTCTGTGATACACAGATAGTTCCAAGACTCTGATCCCACACCCACTGAAGTAATAACAAAAACTAAATGGTGTTGAATCTGCCCCAACAGTAACATATTTAAATACTACTAACACGGTTTAACTGTAATACCTATTTTAACTATAATAACTACTTGTACATGGTTGCAATTTTAAGACAGTTACCAAGTCACCTTCTATTTCCATGACAGACAGCTTAGGACGAGCTTTAGTTTTGAGTTAGAAGCGGAGAAGTGATTTAGTTCAACCCATGTGCTCTTTCATGATTTAAATAAATACAGAAAATGATAAGGGATTGTTTCTGTAGATAAGAATGCTTGCTGGATTTTTGATAAAGGCTGTTTTTCAGAGGTTGATTTCTGCTGAGAATTTCAACGTTCTTGATGTATTTACAAGTTTTATCCTTTTGTTACCAGGGAAGATAAGCTGATTTAGATTTAGTCTGCTTGATATTCCTTCCTCACCCTAAACTCACAGTAACTCTGAGCTGATCAGGTTTTTCTCTTTTTGTGTGATCTAGAGAAAAGTTGAGAATTTTCTCATTTCATGTCTTTCCCGCAGGCTTGCTGTAGTGACTAAAAGTGTGATATATTGCAAGACATTTTTATTGAGTGTTTCTGGCACCAAAAAAAAGAGAAAAAAAAAAAAAAAGAAAAGAAAAAGGAAAAAGAAAAAAAAAGAGATTATGAGTCTTCCCACTTTCATTTTTCTGAACTGAGAGGCTTGGATAGTGTAGATAATAGTTTGATTTTTAGATATTAATCCAGCCAGCAGCTTCTTAGGGTTTGCTGACCATCCATTTTCTTGTGTTTGAACTAGCTGGAACGAGATGAGTCAAAGGAAAGGCGAATATGAATTTTAAAATCCTTTTAAAGTATTGATTTCCAAATTCTAAAACCCAGCAAAAAAGATTCAATTTAGTAAAGCCAAACCAATGGTTTATTCTCTTACATTCAAAAGCTTGGATTATAATTGATGAGCACACACACTCTGGCCTGGGCTGGCTGTGGAGGTTATCTCCCCAAGTCCTTTCCTTGCTCTTGCTACCCTATTGTCTGAGGGTCTTGTGAGTCAGCTCCTGAGCAGATGCAGTTTATACCGTGACATTTTAAGGCAAAACAAAAGATTCCTTAATTCGCCTTCTGACTCATCGTGATCAAATGATTTGGGCTAATCTGAACCCTTGCTGAGGTTTTGCTTATCTGCTCTGTGGATTTAACAATCATAATGAAGTTGTGGGGTTAGCTCCTCTCTGAAAGGATCTTGTGAAAGGAAATGTTTGCCCATACTCGTGTTAAAATGGATTCAATCTGCTTATTTTTGAGTCCTTATGCAAAGTCTGAGAAAATTCTATTGTTCAGTTGTGCTGATACAAGTCTAGAGCCGACTATTTCTGACATGCTTTTGGTGAATGAGGGGATATTTTTTTCAGCCCAGGATCCAGCTTCTCACATGAAAATAAAATTTAACGTACTGCATGTCATACAGTGCTTGAGAGAATATATGGTGTAAAAAAAAAAGATTACTTTTTTAAAAAGATATCTAATGCTTAGAGGACAAAAAGTGGGATTAGAAATTGGTGGTATTCTGGAGAAAAAAATTACAATAGAAAAATTCAGGCTAATTGTTTTCATGTCTAAGTTTGAATTAATCACATTGCTAGTCTTTGAGATTTGGGTGAGATAGATTATTATCTCTAGGAACACATTTAAAAAAAAAGCAGGGCAATAGAACCAAAAACCTGGGGTTTGCTTTGTGTACCATTGTGCTGTGCACAAGACTGCCTCAGTTCTCTGCAGCAATAATTCCAACCATGTAATTCAGAAATGTTGCTATTTCAGTTTCCTGGGGAAGTTCTTAGTGACCATGTAAACATATCATATGTTGTAAGGCTGTTTTTTCAAATGAACTGCATTTATGTATTGTAACTTTTATGTAATGAGTTACCCTGGAAACACAATTAGGCAAATAGTGCTCATTCTTGCAGCCTTTCCCAGCAGATAATTAATCACAATGAGAGCTGGGCCCCCAGCTACACGCAGAAGTGTATATAGGGAATGTATAGGATAGTTTTTTACGGTCCAGCCTGAGATGCTCAGCAAACTCTCACTATTTAAAAAAAGCTGTTTAAAACAGTGTTTATTCCCTTTGAAAAATACATTTTGACCTGTAATACTTTAAAGCTTTTGGCATGTTATTGACTGTATAGAGTAATTGCTTAATAGTTCATAAAAGGAAGATTAAAATATAGCATGTTCTACAAGCTTCTGTTTTGAAATAAATTAGTGAGCATGGGGAAGGTGTTGCTGGTTGATATTTTCTAGTGTATGCTGTATGGTCTGCATTTTTAGATAATTTCCTTTATGGCATATAGAGATTTCAAACAAAAAGGGAACAGGTTATTGCTGTGATTTCTTTGGCTTTTTTCTTTTATTATCTGGTTTGGTGGTCAGGGGTTCCCCTTAAAGAGACATATTTCTTGAGTTATTTGCTGTCCCAAGGATTTTTTTGGGAAAGAATTGGGGGTAGGAAAGTATGGTAAAAAGCAATCCTAATTATCCAGGGCTTGGGGCAAATGAATTGTGAAGAAAGACTGATCAGACATGGGCTATTCCTTGGGAAAGGGAGCACGAAGGGGGGTCCCCACAGAGCGTTAGAAGACCCTGAAAGAAACGTATTGATGTCAGTAAGCAGCTTGAGATAGTGACTAATTTGAAAACAAGAGGTCATTGACTGAAACTAAGGAGGAGACAAGCAGATAAGGAATTTGGGCGGCATTTTTTTCACACAATGGGTAGGTTAGAATATGGAAAAGTGAAAAAGCTGGTCATAGAGGTACTGTGCTACTGGTTTGAGAAGCAGCTAGGCAAATGTCTGGAAAAGGAGGTTGAAGGACTGCTTCTTTTTTGGTAGCTAATCTTATGCAGCAGAGAAGTGGTCAATTGGCTGGAAGGTGGTATTCCGGCTGTAAAGGTTACACTGTATATTGCCTAATTAAAGTGTAGTTATTCCACTGCTTCTGTGGCTGGACCAGTTTAATTGCTTTTAAGGATAAACTCTGTTAAAGAAGGAATCCATAATAGTTGCATCTTTTATTCAGGTCACTCTATGTACTGTCTTGCGAAAGCATTACCACCTACGTGCAACGTGAAATGAAAGTAATGTAAAACGTAGTTCTTACAATTTAATAGTTTTGTGTGGGCGAGCTACTTCTGTGTCCCCTGGAAAGAAAATTCATATTTTCCAAAGGGGACTCTAAGATTTTTTAAGGCCAACTGAGGCGTGTTTTCAGAAATGTCATTTTTGCAATAAGCATCTAAGCTTTGTTCACGTTTGATTCAGCACATGGAGATCGACTGCCTCTTAGGTAACTTGCCAATAGCTTTTAGAAGACATATTAAAGTATTAGAAAAGAAGGTGTAAAACTCTACGTGAGCTGATCCTGGGGAGCACCTGTAAGCAGGCAGTAGCAGCACATTCACAATTCTTGCTGCTATGTGCTTTGTATGTGTGCATATGTGTCTGCATGTGCATGTGTTAGTTGGATTTAGATGTGTGCACTGGTATTTTCTAGTGTGACCATAGGTGATTATGGGGTATCTTACCCCATAGGAAATGTAACTCATAAACTTCCTTTCTTGCATATTCATTTTACTTTGAACTTCTGGGGAGGGTGGAGGAAATCTAGATGTAAAAGAGTAACAATTCCTATATGGTACAGAATGTAATGTGACAATTCTCATGCATAGTTGAAGTGAGCAAGGTTTGGTCCTCAAATTAGCATCTATTTGCATTCAGTTACAGTGAGTGGTTTCTGCATGTTTTTTCTGCATTGACAAAGGATATTAGCTTAAAAGCTGACATGTCAGCAGTGAATTCTATTCTTGCAAGACTGTTAAAATCAGTGTGAAGCTTAGAAGCATCATTTTCCTGAAGCATTTTTTAGAATATTAGGCTGTTCCTAGTTGTTCTGTCTTCAGTGTCACCTTCCTTAGGATTGTGAACTGACAAAGCCATATCACATTTACGCATTTATAAAATGCAGTCTTCAAGTATTAATATAAAATGTGTAAACAATAACACATTGTCTAATGTATGCTTTGTATGTGTATGACTGCCACAATAATTTTAATTACTTCACTTTTATTTAAGCACTCCTCCACTTACATGCTTGCTTTGCCCATTAGGTTCTTTTGTTGAAGTTGTTTTGGCTTTTGGTTTTGGTTTTGGGGTTTTTTTTTCATTAAGGTAGTGAAATTTTCATTTAGTTCATTTTCAGGTTTGTATAAGTACTTCTCTATTTCGTCTGAAATTAGAGACAGTTTACTAATTCAGGTATGTAATGGATCCATCCCCAATTACATACACACGTGCACACAGATTTTGTTTATCTCAGAGAGAGAACAAGCTTTTTAGGAAAATGCCAGCCTGAATGCATTTATCTTTTTTGTTATCTTTAAAAGTGTGTCCCTCACTAGATTTTTGCTGACGCTTTTCTCTTTCCATGAAAAGCATCAAATGATCCTCCTGGCCAATAGCAGAACTCCAGCAGTTACTCAACAACAGACATCTGGGTAACTACAAATGAAAATCAATTTTATTTTTGTAGCTTCTAGCTGGTGGTCAACTCCCTTTTTTATCTCTAATATTTACAAGTGTTTTCATTTAGTGGGCTCTTAGATAAAGCAAGTTGAAGGAAGAAAATATTCTTGTTTCTTTGCAGCAGAGCGCTGTGCAAACAGCAGTTACTCAACCAACACATTTTTCTCTTCCATGACCTTCACTACACTATATTGCAACTGCCTTATCTTTTCATTGTGGCCCCGTGTTGCTTTTCTTCTGTCATTTCCCTCAAAAGCACCAAATGGCGAGGTGAGGGAAGTGGGGAAGGCTACAGGCACAAAACACAGACCTCAAACACCATTAGATTTGGCAGATTCCAGCGCTTGTGAACCCGAAAGTGCAGACAGAAACTCTGCTTGTTTTAACCCAGGTTCATTCCAGCTAACTTTAGCCATATGAAACATCCAGTGTTAAGCATCTCACCTAACCTAGTTGGCTGGGTCTCCTCAGCCACCAGTGAGAACGATAAATGCCTCTGGAGGGTAATTCCCAGGCAAATGAATTGCCATCGGAGCTTACCCTCTCTCTCTTGGCTGTTGGGAGAGGAGATGACTAACACCAATTCAAACTTCAAGGATGGCTGGAGTAGATGAGATGAGGTTGGGCCTTTGAGACTAAGCTAGTTAGTAAATATTACCAGTTTGCCATTAAAACTAATGGTCAGCGAAGAAGTGGTGTTACACTCCCCCTAGTTATGATCCTTTTCTCTTTAATCAGATTGAGTTTGCCCCTCATATGGTGTGATTAAATGTTTCACTGCCACATTAAATGCTCAATGGGGCAAACACTTGCTGGAGCAGCTACGCGAGCCATCCTTTAGAATTTGTCAGTGGGAAGCTGGAGGCACCCAGGGCTTTAGGAGCACTGCAAATCCATAGCATATCTGCGCTATGTCCGGCCACATTAGACATTGGAAACAGCATAGCTGTGACAGTGTAATAGTCCATGAGTGCTGATTTACCCTCCTAACTCCCCAGAGAGCCCACTTCTGTTCCTATACACTGTTGCAGGCAGAAGTAAGATGTTTGTGCATCAGGCTCCTGACAGACATGGATCTGGTTACTGTCCGTCCTTGGGTCTCCATAGTTCACTACCTCCTTCCTATGGCAAAGCTGAATGCAGGCAAGGGACAGAAAATGCGATGCTAAACCCAAGAAAGCCTTTTTGTCAGAATCTTCACTCAGGGAGGGAAGAAAGGCAGCGTAAATCTGCTGTGCGCAAGAGTGCTTTGACCATGACGCATCACTTTTAGGCATGAGTCATGCAGTCATCACCCAAACATGAAAAGCACTTGTATTCTTCCTAAATACAGACACACTGTGATGAGACAGCTCAGTGTCCTCACTAACACTGTATTTTCCCGCTTAGTTTCTTTCTCAAGTGTGTTTTGGCTGTTTCACAGTACTACACGTGACTGTTCCACAGCGCTCCCCACTGCCTGCGAGCACCGAGCCGTGTGTGATCTGGGGCTAAAGGCTGCTGGGCAGCAGCATCCTGAAAATATTAATTGGATCTTTTTCAGCTTCTAGCAACAGAAGTGTAAAGGACTGTATTAGTGACTCTTCCTTCAAGATTCTAACAAGCCAGTTTTAAATCTGACCTAACAAGTCCCTTTGCCCTTCAAGGCCTAATTCAAAATCTATACAATGTAATAAATATAAAAAGATGCATTAAGCTGGTAATATCTGACTAGAATGAAGCTGAATACTTACTGCTGCAAAAAGAAAGGCACTTGACAGGTCATTTCTGTATTCTCTTTAGTACTTCTTTTTTTTCTGTCGGGATAAATGCTTATTCCTACACAGATCATCATTATTTTCTTAAGGAGAAACGGTAAAAGTGCTAATAACACCCCCTTTACAACTGCTCAGCATGACTCCTACATCATATAATCAACTTTGTGATCATTTTGTGATCAAGGGGAACAAAAAAAGGTCTGAGAAATGTGAAAAGAGTATTGGGAAAAAAACCCAGACTATCTATCTAGGTCCTGTCTCTCCTCCTGTCTCTAGTGTCCAAGCACCTTGTAATCATTAGTGGACTTGCTTTCATAACAACTCATTAGGTAGGAAAAAAATGGTTCATTTTATAAATGATGGTGTGAAACATAGGGTGAATTTAATGATTTGGCTGGAGTGGTGCAGGAAGTCAGTCTCAGTCTGGAATAGAATTGAAATCTGTCTAAACATAGCCTCCTAATGACCAAGCCATCCTTTAGGACTCACAGGAACAAATTTATAGCCATTCTGCAGAGTTATAGTCATATCTTTTTGAGGATATATGCCAGTAGATCTGAAAGTTGTTCCCAAGAAGAAAAATCTTTTTTAATTTAATATTTATGAGTGAAATGTATTTGTGAAACATTCACAAAGAAAACTCTTCAGTTTGGGTTATTTAAAAAGAAACCCCCCATAAATAACTGCTTTGATGAAGTATTTAAGCGTCATTTTATTTTTATAAATACACAGAAAATTCAGAGCATCTAGAATCTAAAATATTCCTTTTAAGACAGAGCTTTAATATAAAATTCCATCAGTTTCACAGAAACTACGCTGCACTTTTCATTAGTACTGAATAAAATAGGACTTTTGACTTTGCTTTCAGTGTGTTCAGGTCTATTACATAAAAATCTCAGAAATTGCCTTAATTAAGCCTAAATTTTCATGCATTTATATAACAAATGCTGGTTGTTCTTATAACTGAAGAAAAAAACCCAACTCAAAAAAATCCCAACAACGCAGCACATTTTCAGGTGCACAAGTTCCGTAGTTTGCTGAACCTGAAAAACACTTGTTTAATGATGTGCCTTAATTTTTCCTCCTCAGCTGATACATTTAAAGATGTTACCCCTCTCAATAAACCTTGTCATATTCTTGTGCCATCACAGTGACAGCAATACAGCTACCGTGTGGAAGGGTTGATCCTCCACAGAGTGTTTCTTGTGTGTCTTGTGCTTTGCAAAATAGGTCTTCTGCCATGTTTAGGGCATCAAACTAACATGAGGTAATTCACCGTTATTTTAAATATTGCAAGTTGCCTGAGCATTAGAATTAGACCAGGTCGTTATTTATTGCGGGAGAAAAAAGCAACTTAACTTTTACCTGTGTTTTTATGACATGCTGGATACTCCACTTAGGCGACCATCTAAGGGCAAACACTTTAACCCCTGGAGATCTGCTAATCAGGAGCACCAGCTGTTAAGGGCCAGTGTGCATCCTGCATTCACGCCTGCGGGGAGAGAAAGGCTTGCGAAGGATATGACCCTAAACTTCAGAAACCGCTTCTCTCCTTGGGGGCAAAATATCATTCAGCTTGCATCTTCTCTTGTTTTCTTTTAGTTTATCCAGTTAATGTTCCTGATGTGGGCTGTTGTGCACTCACTGTGAATGCTTCAAGCCTTTAGGAAGATGATAGTTAATTACTGAAGTTAAAATCTGGCTTGCACTGGTGTGGAAGTGCTTTCAGAGGTATTTACTCCACTAGCTCACTGAGCTGCTAAGGGCAGGGGAAGGCTGGTAGTATCTGGCTCACGATGAATTACTGTAAATGCATGTTCTGTTTAAAAAAAAAAAAAAAAGTGCATTGCACAGTCATTTTCCACAATACTGCTGGTACAATATTAGATCAGTCTCACGCTAAGTTACATTTGTACATTCATTTAAAACAAGCAATGAAGTCCATTGTGAAAAAACTTGTCACAAGCACAAACCAAATTTATTCCCTGCAGAGTCAAACACAGTCGAAAGGTGAAAAGGCAGTTCTTTATTGTTTAAATGCTGCTTCTTTTATCCCTCTCTTTAGTTTCTGAAAGCACTAGCACTGTTAAGCAGACTCATATGTATTGGTGGGGAGAAAAGATAGAAAATACTGCCTTTTTGACATATTTTGTGTTCTCTTTTCCAAATGTTAGTGCTGTCCAGGCTAGTATTTTTAACCCTTTCTCTAGATTATTTGTTATGTGACAATAAATTGAATTCAGCATCTATTACTGGACTTCATAATTTAGTAGCCTGAGAAAAACATTTCCAATAATGGGATATCCTTGGAATCAGTGGATCAAGTTCTTCCGGCTTTTACTCTAAACCACTGCATCAAATGTAGTTTTTATGTGGCCTTTCCAGATAAGCAATGTTTAAAATACCTTAGCAGTGTGTGGATGTTTTGAAGCCATCTCAGTAAAAGCATGACTTGACCCCAATGTCCTTAGATGCAATATCCCTCTCTCCCAATGTTTTGTAGCATATGCTGTATTTTTTTCACCTGAAATGGCTCAAAAGCATAAATAAAGTGTTATTGGGTGCTATAGAATGTTATGCCATACTGCTGTACTCTCAGATTAAAAAGAAAGCCTCAGTGTGGCAAAGAAGGTGCTGAATTTGTGTCAGATTTCAGCAAAATAATTCCCAAGAGAGTTGAAAGCTCACACTGCACTTAAACATTGAGCTCCTCTCACCTGTGAAGGCAGGTTGAGTTCAGATCTTCCTTTGTGCCTTGAAGATCCCTTCCTTTGTCTGTCTCTGTCACTGGAAAACTTCCTACAGACTATTGCACACGTCAGTGGAAGTGAGCTCAATTTACATAATGTAACAGCAGTCTAGCTTGAATAGAAATAAAGCCCTCATCACAAAATGAGATTTAATAGGGGACTAGCAGTATATATTTAAACACATTTGTTTTAGCCACAGTAAGGGAATAGCTGCAGAACGTGTAGATGCAGAGGAGGAAGAGAGGTTTACTCATGTAGAGAGCAAACAAGTCACACCATTGATTTCCTCTCATTTCCTGTGAGTTTTCTTGTTCCAAGATATTTTTCTTCCGAAACACCATCCTGTCTTTGCAGCCCTAAGTTTTGTTGATCAGTCTCTGTATGTACTTAGGTAGTTCCCATTGCCATGGTATCCAGGGCATTCAGAGGTGGAAAAAAGGGGGTAGCAAACCACTCCATGTCTCTTCTTTGGATTGTGTCTCACCCCCTGGCATCTCAGCAAGACACTTGATTTGGAGAAAATCATACTTTGCTCTCCATTTCCTTTTAATTACCAATGGCCAAGGATGTCACAAGTGCTTTTGGGTGACCTGCTGGTCCCAACCCATGGGTTGGATGATGCTAGTCAGTAAAAACTGATGTTTCAGGGACCTTACTGGCAAAATACTTCAGAGCAAGCTTCCCATTAACCAACCCACTAGGACTGTTCTTATGTTCCAGGGCAAGCATATGCTTTGGTGTTTTGCTAAATCAGGATTTTTAATCAAGTGTTGTTCATGTTATTAGTCATGTCATTCCCCTAATGATGATAAAAAAGCAAGCATCAGTTTACTAGTGACTGCCTGCAATCTGCATCACAGCAATGGACGAATTAACTCTTTCAAAGGTAAGCTCAGAAGCCTGTCTGGCCATTAAAGAGTTCTATTAGGTCTTGTCATGAACCTTTTCCCTTTGTCCTGAGGCTGGAGTATTTTCAAATAAAGATCATCCCTCACTGGTCGGTGGACACATGTCCACAGACATGGGTAAGTCCACGTGGCACTTGAGCCTGCCAGCTCCAGTGGGAAGATCTCCGGGTTCATCCGTTGCATCACACACCTCAGAGGACAGCTCAGGAGTGTGGTTAACCTTGTCCATGGATGACAGTGTCTTAAAGTTTTCTCGTATCTTAATTTCTGGGAGGGAGAGTTCCTCTTATGTTGAGCTAAAATGCTGCCAGAACGTTTTATTTCTTGGTAGTCAAATGAGGCTACAAGTGAGGCTGTGAAGCATGGGCAGTACTTACACAGTTCTGCTCCCATGGACATCTGTGGTGGAACAGGAAAATCCCACCTAATTGCACGGGTATTTGTGAGAGTAAAAAACAGAAAGGAGCTCCTGTGTTACAACAGTGTTAGGCTGTGCAAAGAGTGTGCTTTTACTGTTGCTTTCCAGATGAATTGCCACTGCAAAACCTGCAATCGGTTTAAGATATAATTACCATCACTGTTACCAGATTTTACAGCATATGTAGGTATGTATTGCTTTGCTCTGTTGTGAGAAGATTTTGGGGGGGGGGTAATTTTAAAATTTAACTTTCTATTTTTTTTCAAATCACATCCCTGTAATTCCTGGGGGAGCAGGGGCAGGGCGGGGGGAGAGCAAAGTCATACAATGCCCCAACCCATGGTAATTAGCAAAACTATCTGTCAGAAAACGTTTCCAAGTTGTCACTGTTATATTTACTTAATGAATTCATTCCATTTCTGATACAGCTGAAGAACATATTTTCATTGGTATGAAGAACATATTGCAAGTCAATTGTTCTTGTAGAGCTGATGTTATTTTTAAATATCTTTTTATACCTTTTATCAAGGAAATCAAATAAATCATTCACTATTAGTTGCTTTTCTGAATTTTTTAAAAGGTGGTGCTGAGCTGTAAAGTTGAATTGGGTAGATGAGGAGATGCATGATGTTTACATTGATACGAACCTAATTACAGTTAGACAAGACATCTTGCAGGATGCAGAAGGGAACAGATGCAAGAGAGCCAAATTCTGTAGCTGAACTTTTCAGCTCAAAGGGTTTCCAGCCATGCTCCTAGAGCTCATACAGGAAGGACCAAAATCCTTATTTCTCCTCAATCCCTTCAAAAAACATTATCAGATTAGGCACTTAAGGAAAATGAGGAGGGTGGTCTTGAAATATCTTACATTGGAGGAAATTGAGGAGGAAATCAGCATTTCCCTGCCCCCTTCAGTTCTCTAATCTTTGCATATTATAAAAAAGGGAAAGGCACGAGGACTTGCTTTGATCTCCCTGGATCATGTCCTAAAAGAAAGCACCTCCATGTGCACGGAGGAGAGGAGCCAGTCCCACCACAGTTAGGTTGTCCATGCCTGTTTTCTGTGTCCTGGTGCTGCCCATCCTTACACAGCAGAGATGTCCAGACTCCCTGAGTCTAACCTAAGGAAAATGCCAGAGATCAATCATAGAAACAATGATCGGACAGAGGGATGGTCTGGCAGGTCCTGAACTAGGGAGCCACAGGTAAGTTTTCTGAATCTCAACTGCAAGTGACAAAAGGTCACATAAACCTTGTTTTTAGAGCATAAGTCTCTTTGTGGTTCAGGCCTTTAATTCAGTGCATACTCTTAGAAGTGACAAAGGGACACTCGGTGGCACTGACGTGACAGACCCTTAGGTTCTGCAAAATCTATTCCGCTCTAGGGGCAGAGACATTTTTAAGAATTTGTTTTTCTCAGGCTTCTCTTGAATTAATGTTAGTAAAAGGTGCCCCAACCTCTTATTTTTCTATATGAACACAAAAATTGCAGCTGCCTGCCAAATCTGCTGAGAGATGGATGTAATAATTTTCAATTGGACTCTTAGCCCAAAGGGAACCTGATAGCAAGAGATTGACAGATGCAGCATGGATTATCTTGTGCTCTGAACTCAGCCCAATTTGTGGTTTGTTGCAGGTGCTAAAGAGATTGATATTGCTGCTACCCTGGAGCACTTGAGGGACCAGAGACCAGGCATGGTCCAGACAAAGGTACTGTCAATAAATCCAGTGGGATTTTAAATACATTAAAGGTCTTTCACAGTAGTTGTTTTCATGACAGAAGAGAGAGGGTATGACCTAATTTAACACAGGTCGCTTGCTGATTACTCTGTTTGGCTCCATACCAACTGAGGTTTATTTATGCTGGAGATTTATCTAGGTTACTTTCTTTGGTGTTTACTGTTCTTTCTTGTGGCATCTCCAACATCTATCTTGATTACCATATATGAAGGGCAGTCAAGACAACAATCTATAGCCTACTAAAGAAAATGTGCATTTGAAAGAATGTTCTTGCTTTCGTCCTGAACTATGGATTATTTTCTTAGAGTATCTGTGCTTAAGTGTGCATGTAATATATTTTTTAAATCTTCTGCTTGTTAAAGAGAATGTAACTGCTGCATTTGATTTTTTTGCTGGAAAAAACCCAGAAATTTTGAGTTCAAGGAAATAGTTTTCTAGTAAATCAAGTAATTTTTTTGTATCTTTAAACTGAAGAGCTTACATCCTTGTCCTTTGTGGATGTAACATGGTAACTATATCTGTACCCTTTGGTGAGGTGAGTGCCTTACTCTACAATTCCTGTTAGTTGTAATAGTTTTGACATCTTCCCACAATGTAAAACTTTGAAAGATAGCTGATGGTGTGATTGCAGTCCCTTATATTAGAAATTGAAGTTTCTGTAATTAACAATTCCAGTGCTGTATGGAATTATATTTTTCAGTATTTGCTGCAAGTTAAGAGCTGCAAATATGACAATAAAGAAACTTGTTCCTGGCATGAAGACTAAATAAATCTGTTTCTGACACTATAAAATACCAAATGATAGTTATAGTCCCAAACTGAGTAACAAGAGCGATGTGACAGCATTCTGTCTGTGCCAGGCTGGAACCGATAGGAAATTCTTCAGCGTTTAGGGAGCTGAAATTGCTGAGGGGCAAAGGTGAAATAAATGTATGTTGCAGGAATCTTTGGTTCATAACTTTTCCTGAATCTCTTCCCAATCATTTTATCTTCCCACTAATACTAGGAAAAATAGTGCTGAATAACAGCTGGGGGAATGTTAATTATTATTTACCAGTTAAGTAAGTGCATGAAAAATAAAGATGAGCCAGTTAAAGCTAACTAATCTTTATCTGCAAGTAAGACATAAAATTGCACAGATCGTTCTTCTGCTTTGATTATTCAGCCTGGGAAAAAATTGCAGGTAGCGTACAGTATCCAGTCACATATATCTATTTACTCTGAGGGAAGATGCAAGTCCTGGACTACTCTGTAAATGCATCTAAAATATATAGCAGCTCTGTAGCGACATAGAGCTCAGATTTCAGTTTCCTTTTCAGGGAAGAGAAATTATGCTTGTTGCCTTCAACAGGAGAAAAAAACTTTGCTCCAGAACCAAAGAATGAGGTTACGTGAACAACTTCTCTTACGTAGCTCAGTAATAGTTACCCGAGTTCCATAAAAATCTCCCTTAAGACATGTTTTTCCCCTCCAAACATTTGTCTGGAAATGCTCCAGAAAAGAAATGTATCCTGTGTTTTCATCCAGGATGAAAAATTTACTCAGGATATTGGTTATCTCTCCTCTTGCTCCTTCTTCCATCATTGTCATTTTCTCAAAACCACCCAAATCACTTATTCAAGCTAATGTCTTGCAAATTATAAATATCTGGTTACATGCTAGCAATGCACGATCCCCAGAGAATTTTTCTGATGGATTTAAACAAACCCCTGTGCTTTCCCAACTGAATACAAATGAGGAATATTAGACTCTTGGAGTAATTTAAAACGATGGATTAAAAGTCAGGTTAGAAATGCCAATTACAGAATATCCCCAGGCAAAATAAACACCAACTTCCTTCAGCAATGTTACTGTGTTTCCAGCAGGCAGCGCTCCACATTTCCAATAGGCCTGGGAAAGATTTGTTTGCAGCGTTCTGTCTTCTGGAAGGGATCTTTAATTCAAAAGCACTGTATATAATAAATTGTAATGAAATCATCATAGCGACATTCTGCATTTCTGGGAAGCATAATAGAGAGTTTGTGGGCTTGTTGAATTTTTTTTTTTTTTTTTTTTCAGATCATAAAATAGAATTGATATGCCACATATGAGAGGACAAAGTAATGAAGGAGGAAGTGTATTCTCTGCAGTGGGAAAAACATATATTTTCTTTTTTTCCTCTCTCCTATAGCCTTCCTTTCACAATCTCCAACATCAGCTGGAGTCTTTATTGTATTTTATATACTACATGTACTCAGTTTGTTTTCCTGGGAATTTTTATTTGCAGACTTAAGGAAACACAGCTTATTATTGTTTTTTAAGGTGACTCTTGTAACCTCTGCATTATAGGTGGCCTCACACCACAGAATGCCTGTCCAGCTTGATTTTCTAGGCAAAGCTAGTTGTTAAAATTCCTCTCCAGACAATCTTGTATATGCAAATAGCATATATGAATGGCAGTGTAGCTATACAAAACAACAAACTGAGCTCCTTTTAAAACTACTGGCAGCAATTTGCCCTCACTGTGTTTGTCCTCATGGTAAAGCATGGCAGGTGTGTAAAGGCTTTTCTTTGGAGGGTGGTGATAACACATCAATGGAAACTGCACTCTCTGCATTTTGCCTGTGTGCATTATGCAGAAGGATGGAGGGGAAAGAGCTCAGCTGCACCATCCCAGAACAGCCACATCCCCGCACATCTCATGTCTGCTCTCCTGTCCCCTTCACTGCAGTGTTTCACTGTCAGTTTTGAGCTCTGGATGTAAAGATTACGCTTTGTAAGTTTTTTGCCCCAGTCACTAAGGTCACACCTGATGTCAGCTGGAAATCTCCTCTGAACTTGTCTCCAAAATCCATAGTTCTCTCATCCTTCCTGCAGATTTCTGCAGTAAAGTGAAACACTGTGAATAATTAATGCTGTTAGTCCAGTAATCACTTTTTTGGGGTGATTGTGTTCCGCAGCCATCCTGCACAGCCCCTTCCAGTACAAACTGAGGGGCTGGAAGTATCAGAGCACCAGTTTTCTAATGGGAAACACACAGTATCCCCGCAGTGGTCTTGGGATGTTTTGTAGGGCGCATCTCAGACTTCCATTCTCAAAGTCAATTCTTCAGCAGCTCTTGACTCCAGCTGGTCTAAACCTCTGAAGCACTTCTAGAAAATCGGAAATTTCTCCACAGTCCTTACCTGGTGTCTTTGATTTGCCTATATTTTGAATAAACTGCCCAGTGAAAAGTTGCAGACTCCAGATCATCCTGTCAGACATTTCAGTGAGCTAAAATACTGAGAAAAATTTCTTGCTTGAGAAATATAACACCTATTAACCTTGAGGATTTAAAACTCTTTTGTCCTTCTGTAGGACTACACAGTTCAGGATCATGTTAGGTTTGCACTTAGAAGTGGTAGCCATTTGTGGGTAAGTCCTTCAAACCTCTGCCAACCCAGCACAGAAGCCTGTTAATGATTTTGGTGTTGTCGTTGCAGTAAATTAATAACAGAGAAAAGCTCTCACAAGTATTTCTTATGTAGTAGTGGTCTGTTCATCCTTGAGTAATTTGTGGGTGTGGAAAGGTCATTAAAAAGAAAGACTTAAAAAAATCAGTGACAGGTAAGCCAAAAAGTAGATATTGTTCTACATAAGAGATGTAAGGTGAGGGGATAATTATTCTAGATTGTTTCAATGAGAAACAGTCCCGAGAAAAGCCAAAGTCTCTGCTTTGCAGCATCTCACTTATTTCATATCTCAATTATATTAATGAGCTCTCATCTCTGTGTCAGAAGGAAATGGCTGGTGATCAGCTACTCCCAAACCCTTCTGACCATGCAGTGGCAATACATCATTGTGTCCCAATAGCTTATGTTCTGCTACTAACATTTTTCTCCATTAAAATGACTCCAGCTTCAAGATGCTGTCAGACATGTTATATGACATCAATAATCCCAGAACATTTTGTTCTTTTCCATTGCAGTGTGCAGTTCATCCTGCATATTCATATTTTTAACAATGTCTTGAGGATGTTCAGCTGTGGAATAGTACACCAGGCTTTTGGAAAGTGTTTTGTTTTATTAATCAGAGTTTGCATTTGTTCTCTCTGCAGGAGCAGTTTGAGTTTGCCTTGACAGCGGTTGCAGAGGAAGTGAATGCAATACTCAAGGCCCTTCCCCAGTGAGCAGCTCAGTCTCCTGAAGGTTCCTGCAGAATCCACCCCTTATTTTCCTCATCCTCAGTCCCTGTGAATGTTCTTGGAATCCGTGACCTGACCTTAACTGTGTATCTTCTGTTGTAACCACATAGTGATAGGGTCCTTACAAACTCCTTAGCTGGTAAAAGTTCAACAGTTAAAAATGTGTATTCTGTTTTTTGGGGTTTTAAACACATTTTTTAAAGTACATCAAAGCCTCGGATTAAGGGACAGAACAATCCATCTAATTCCCTTCACATCCTCCAAGCCCTGAATGTCACACTTTGAAAGCACACATTCATGTTCTTGATAGCAAATACACAATATTGTGGGTAATTAGTGCAGTCAATATAGTCTCGGAAAACAGTGTTCTGTTATACTTTGTAACTTCTCAAAGGCTGAATAAGAGGGAGGGCCTGAAGAGGATGGTGATTGTTCCCATACAATGCCAAGCTAGAGCATGAAACAGTGCCGAGGGTGTGAGTAAACACAGGTCCAGGCGCTGGCAAGGAAAGCTTGCACCTTCTCATGCCAGGCTTTGGCAAGCAAATGTTTTCTTAACTGTTGTTTACTTTTCAGTTTTGTGCCATGAGAGGAAGAAAACTATAAGTAAAACAGTCTTGCACAGTTGTTGCAACTGGGGAGGTCATGTTGGTCACATTAATGGGAAGCTGGGGGATAACGAGCACAGCGGCTCTGACCATGTACCTGCCACTGACAGCACAGAAAAGGGGAGTGTAGACTCGCCTCAGGTGATGAGAGAGGCCCTGTCAGCAATCAGGTAACTGTCTGGAGCTGTTATGGAAACACATTGTTGGTTTTATGGGATCACTGAGGAAGACAATGGGACTCTTCTCTTTATATGTTTGCATTTCCCTCTGTAAAGCTCTGCTGTGCCATCCCTTTTAATCAGGAAAATATATTTCTGTAAAAGCCTGGCTGAAGGAGAAATCTCCAGTCTGCATTTTATGATTCTCATCGAGTTTGTCTGATCCAGAAGTTCATTGCAGCTTTCTGCAGAGACCCTGCTCGCTCCTTGTTCTGAATGATACTTACTTTAAATAAGCATGAAGGGGTAAAGCAACACACAGGTTGAATTTCAGAGATTCTGGTGTTCTCAAATCTTGATGCCTACTGTTGCAAAGTGATGCTAAAATATGGTGTAAATGGTTTGGTTTATGCAATTTTGCTTCTTGAGTTCACAGGTTTAGTTGTGGCACTCTTCTGCAGGAATTTAAATTATTGATAGAAAGTATACTGATATGTTTGAATGAAGGGCCTGAGAGTAAAATTACTGAAGGTACCTAAGTGATCTAGGCTCTTAATTTCATTTCCAAAAGCAAATACCAGGATGCTTTTTCATATGTTATTCTACATCTCTGTGACGTAAGAACCTGGGGTGCTTTTTTTCCAAAATCCTAAGTGTTGTGTGCTTGAAACCATATTAGGCTAATCATTTAACGCTGGAAAATATATCATTCAATTTAATTTGGGAAGGGGACACTTTTGTAAACTTCTAATCAGTGAAATGTAAAAGATAACGGTATCACCGAGTTTTGCTGGCACAGAGGTAACAGACGTCTTTCGAAATCAACCATGCTGAAATTTCGTGTTGTAGGTGTGTATTGGTGATTTCTTCTTTTTAGCAATTAAAGAGTTACTAAGAAAAAACAAACAAACAAAAAAAGCAGAAGGCTTGTTACTTTTTGCCATACATTTTTGTATGCTTTACTTGATACGTGCTGTTGCTTAATTTGTGCATCCCATTACTGTAGCAGTGCAGAGCAGTTACTGCAGATGCCATCATCCTCTTAAGTACACATATTGTACATTAAGCCACATGTTGATTTTATGGCCTAAGCATTTTAGAGCTTTCCTAGCAATAACTAAAAAAACTAATGGAGTATAAATGAGAAAATTGCCTTTTTCATTTGATAATTTAGGTTCAAGAGGATTCTTTTATTACTTTAGCTAACACAAAATTGCAGATCAGGGCAGATGAGATCAGTTTGATCCATATCAGCAAGTGTTGGAAGTAGATTTACTGTGAGCCACGTACTGCAGCTTTCTGAAAATACAGGTAGTTGTATGCAAACAAACTGTCCAAAGAATCAAAATTAGGGCATCCGGAGCCAAGCCCTTTGATTGTCGGGTAGAATTGTTTCCCAGTGTGAGGTGCTGTGCCATTACCTACTGCCAGTGGGCTAATGGGTTTTTAGCACAGATTCCTGCCCTGGGATTCATCAGTGTTCCCCTCCCGACTGTCCGTGTGCATACCACAAACATGCCTGACGAGCCTTTCGTTTGCACTTCAGGAATATTTTTTAATTGTTCTTTTGCAAATATTTGCATTTCATAATAGCAATTTCAGGGTGATCCCTATTAATTCACAAGCAGCTGAGTGTGGGACTTAAATATTTCTCTTCATGCTTCGGAGTTTATTTAGCGTAGATTAGAGGGCATTAATCTTCCCCAAGGCTAATGGGGCAGGAATGTATTGCTTTATTCATACTTGTAGACCAGTTTACACAACAGAAAGATGCAGTCTTACTCAGAGGGTTGGAGTATCTCCCACTGACCGTCATTGACAATCCTGTTATTTCAGCCATGTTTTGTACAGTTCTTCCACAAAGAGGTGCAAGGCTTATTCTGTTGCCTGTAAACGATCACACAGAGTATTTTGTCTGTGCACAGCACTCTGTTCACACCTCTCGGTAAATGCCGTGCTCCTGGGGGTGATAATCTGCTGCAGGGTTGATTAGTGAAACGCAGGTTTCAGTCACACCAGGACAATGCAGGGGGGTTTAACAATCCACTTCCCAGGAAGATGCCAAAGCCATGGATGAAGCCACAGAGATGGATTTGCCATGCAGGGTATTTCTTTTCGCTGCAGTCAACTTAATCCTTGTGATTTGGCAAAGGATGTTGTTGAGACCAACTCCTGGTCACTTGCACTGGACGTGGGACCCACCCCATGTTCACTGTCAGGTTGAGTTGTGCTTCTACCTGAAAACCAGAATCACCTGAGAGCCTGTAGTCAAATGAGACCCACCATCCTTCCCTGTTCAATACTCTGTTTGATCTTTAGTAAACTCATTGCAATTGAAGCTTGGGCCGGTGCCTGACACGTGGCCATGAACAGCATGTGTTTAATATTGACCGTCCTCACATTCTTGATAAAGACAAATTGAATGTACAGGTTCTGTTTGTGTGGTTGAATCGTTAAGTGACATTTAAGGGGATGAGCTGCAGGAGGGAGATTTAACCCCACTGCTCACAGTTTCCTTCCTTGCTGGTCAGAGGGAGAAAACCCTGTTTTCCCACAGGCAGCACACACAGCTGCTGTCCCCAAGCCGGCAGTGACCTGACCAGACCCCTGCTTACATTGTCACAGTGTGCAGGTACAAGGGATGGAGAGGTGGTTCACTGTTGGTGTTTCACAGGAGTTACAGCACAGTTGCTCTCTCCAGCCTTCGCCCTTCCCATGATATGAGCCTGGACTTACAGGGATGCAGGGCAAGGCAGCACCATTCCCCAAATCCCAGATCCTTGAGGTTCAGCCCCAGTGACAGGGAAAATAGTGTGGGATCTGCTGTTGGCTTCACATTTCAGGTGTGAGCTCTCACCATTGCTGTTGGCCATTGTTGGTGGGATCTGGTGCAGCCCAAGAAATATCCAGTGGAAATCCTTGGCAACTGCAAGGGCCAAGAATGAATTTCAGCAGAGAATCACATATCCATATCTCAATCCAGCAGCAAAACAAGCAAGATTATTTTTATAGAAGCTATTAAACATTTAAAACATTTAAAAATATTTTTAAAATCTGTACCCATGACTAAACCTTGTCCCTGTTCCTAGCATGCATGCAGAACCAATCCCCATCTATCCCCAGGGGAATGACAGCTATAGTACCTGTAAGGAGTTCATGCTTTATTAGTCAAGTGGAACATTAATAAAACCTGGCCCACTTCATAATTTCCAGAATAGTCATTAATTAAAAAAACTGTTTATTGGAATAGAAAACAAGTATTTGATTAATTTTGTTACAGAACAATAGCTCTTCTAATTTTTATTCTGCATATTTTATTCTTTCTTTAGAAAATTCTCTTAAGAAGCATTTGAGATAATTCGCTTTTTAAAACTGTACAGTTTCTATGGTTTTGCTTTTTAAATGAGAGTACACTTTGTAGATTTGATTATTATATTTTTCTGTTAAGAATTACATTGAGCATTACAAAAGCATTCCCCACCACAGTAAAAAGAAAGCAATCCTGTTGGTTTATTGTAAAAGAAAAAAATAATTAAAACAAAATTGCAGAGCTGTGGCATACTCAATCCAATTAGAGCATGACTCTTTACGACTCTTCATTTACCACATGAGAAAAAAAATAAAGTTACACCAGCAAGATTTCATTTGAAGCTGTTCATGCATGCTGTTTGTACTGTATTTGATGGCATAATATTGTTTTGTTTACAATCTTTTCTTTCCTGTCATTCTAGTATATTCTTTATATGTATATAGTTTAAAAAAAAAAAAAGAAAAAAGATTATACAAAGTATTTTGTTCTACCTCTGTAAAAATCATATTTGTGAATAAAGTCACATTGTCTGTGGATTATGGTATTGTGAATACAGCATTAACCGCTGGTGCTTTGCTTTTATTTAGGGGGTGGGAGCGGAGAGGTGGATTTTGGCTCTCCAACGTGGGAATGTGGGGCTGACAGAGAGGGTCACAAATGCCCTGCTGGCAGCTTAGAGATGCACATTTAATCTGCCCTGAGAAGAGATTTCAGCCACCTCTGGCTCAGGTGTGTGGCCTGTAATATTGCACCTTCCAGGGTTTTCATCGAGGCAGACTCTGTGTTCAGGCCAGAAGGTGAAGCAGGAAGAAGAGTGACTAAGTTACAGTGACCCTCCTAATACAACCTGCTGGTGGAATAAAGTGGGGCTGTTGTGTGTGTACAAGTTAATAAACAGGTTAAATGGTACCCACTCTCAGGAAAATTAAAGGCAGGAAAATGTTTTCAGTAAGGGAAGGCTGGTGAATCAGAGCATCACAAAATGGCCAAGGATTTATAGTTTAAAAATACTAGCAGGATTCAGAGAAAGATTTGAACAGGTAATGGAAAATATTCACTGTTTTATTAAATAAAGTTCAGAGGAATAAAGTCTAAGGTTCCCACACAAGCATAGCACAAAATAAACAGTCTTTTCCCTGGGGGATAGGAAGTCATTTTCCCACATGCACTGTCCATTATATGGTTTGTACCTTCCCATGAAATATCTATTGTTAGCTGTCTTTGGGATTAGACAGTCCTGGTATGGCAGTTCTCATGGTCCTATTATATGTTAAAATTTCACTTGTGTTTTGAAGAAGACTTAAAATAGTTTGCCACTTACCTGGAAATAGAAAAATGTAAACAGAAAGGTATAACTATCCTGGTCCAGCTCTCTTCCTTTCCATCAGAAGAATCACATTTTACATTCTTTAACCTTGTTTATGTAGTTGCATGTTTTAATATCTGTGCCTTTCTCAGTGTAAGAAGGTGACTTTCATCTTGGAAGCAAAATATATGCACCATTATAGCTATTTTCCTGTTGGTGTAATTTAGGAGGTCTTTCATCTCCAAGATAGCTTTCTGAAACCTCTGGTAACATCAGATGAAGGACAAAAAAGAGAAAAGCATTTAACTCTCTAACTACTGGAGCATCAGGAATCTTCTAGGCAAACACAGAAGCCATCAGCTGTGCATGCATTGACTCAGGCAGCCGGCACTCGCCTTGTTTTCATGCTGCACAGGTACACGCAGCTCCCCGGTGCTCCGGCTGTAGGGCAGTGTCTCAGCTGCTGCCGAGAGACATCCCTTGGTCACTCTTGGGTTTACATTTATGGTTCTAGCTCATTATCAGTACGGCAGACTGTGTGCTTGAAACAACTGACTTCTTGGGGAAATTCTCACTGCAGTGAAGTCAAAAATGAATTCCTTCTCTTGAGAGTGCACCAGTTATCCCCCCCACCTGCAGGGAAATCAGCAATGCAGGTGAAAGGCTCAGTGCGGATGACCAGCCTGGGAGATGCAGGCTTGAGTACAGTTTGGGCCATGATGGCTGAGCTGGTGCCCTGCACCAGACTTTTCCTGCAGGAGCTTTGGCCACAGTTCTCAAAGGTACAGGAATGTGTTACTCCATCATTTCCAGCATATGTTACAGGTGGGTTATCTTAACCAGCTTCTGTGCAGCTTTTGCATGGACTTCTACAGATGAACAACTCACCATAAGCTTACTTTGTAGTCAATGAAGGAAAATAAGCATTTTTAGGGTGTGAATTATCTGGTTTGGCTGCACACTGCACCACTGCTGCACTGAGGTGGTGCTCACAGACCGCCTTCATTTGCAGCAATACCAAATCTTTTTCAGGTCATTATTGTGTCTTTATTGTTAGGGATGTGTATTTCATGCTGTACATTAGTTTGTGTTTATCACCTGTGATCTCATCTGCATCTTCAAAGTCCTACGTTATCACAGGGTCTCTCCATGGCACTTCACAGCTACTTTTTTCTAACCCTAGATAATATGTGTCATTCACACTCAGCCACCTCACTATCGCCTCCTCCTTTTTAACATCATTTATATTGGGCAATCACTACAAAAACTGTCCCTTTCTTCACTATGTGTTTCTTACCTTTTAATCACTCATGAACCCACAAAAGAAAACTTCCCCTTAATTCAATGGCAACTCAGCTTCTGTAAGAAGCTTTCATGAGACAGCCTTTGCCAACTGGTTGTAGGAAAGCCAAATACACGGTATCACCCACATCACTGGCACACTCACTGGTCCCTTCAAAACCTCTTAGTAGGCTTTTGAGACACGACTTCCCCCTGCAAAAGCCGTGTTCCTTCCCCCCTACTTTACACCATCAGTTATGTAGGACCCAGACACAGGGAG
This sequence comes from Grallaria varia, assembly GCA_013396735.1. Lineage (NCBI taxonomy): Eukaryota > Metazoa > Chordata > Aves > Passeriformes > Formicariidae > Grallaria > Grallaria varia. The sequence continues at coordinate 1,510,408 of VWZG01004764.1, forward strand.
AGGATGCAGCTTATCGAGTAAGGCACCTACTAAAATTGCTTTGGTATCCTTTTGGAATCAGTGAAGAACTGCTGAATAGGATTTAAAATGGAGCTCTGGAGCTCAGCGAGTGCAAACCCCCACTCAACACAGCTCAGGGTCATTTCCAGACAAGTTTTGAGTATCTCCCGAGATGCAGACTCCTCTGGGTCCTCTTTGTGAAAAACATCTTTCAAAGACCTAGTTGAAATCTCCCTTGATGCAGAATGATTGCCAATCAGCTTCCCAAAAGGAGATGCCTACCCTTGTGCAGACAAATCCCTCTCTGGGTTCCACCACCAAGGTTGTCATTTACTTTAGAGGACACTCAGGCATGTGCCACATGTGGAAGCGTTTATATTTAAGTGTCTGAATCCACGAGCTGGATCCCACCCTCTAGGCAGGATTCAGTGCTTCTTGGTAGGTGTTCAAAGTCACTGCAGATGTTGTGGGTACCCTGCCTGGCCTCTGGCACTCAATAGCTCAGAGTCTGAGGGCTTGTGTTTTGTTTACCAGCCTTTTTCTGGTGGCTTAAATCCCCTGACATGCCTCAGATGATGTTGGATGCCTCCAGTCAGGGATCTGAATCCCAAGTCATGTGTCTACCAGTTGGATTCTGTAGCTTCTACCAAAATTCAGGGTACGGGAGGGAATGTCACAGGACAGTGGTTTCCCAGATAACCCAACACTCCAAAAGTGGCAGCAGCTTCTGAAAACCCTCGTTTTGCCATCAGTGCTGGACTCAGGGCAGTGCTGGGAGTTCAGCAGCAGACAGCACTGACTGAGTGGAAGCCAAGCCTGGTCATGAGGTGCTGCAATGACCACAGTGGGGCCCAACTGGAGAGCAGTCACACTGGGTAGCACTTCATGGCTGTGTGTACCCCACAGCTGGTGACAGTGCTGTGTGGGATCACAGGAACCGCTGCTGTTCACCACAAGATGGGAAAAAAGGGAAAACTGGTCAGAAACTTGAGTTCATGGAAAAAACAAAGCTAGTGAACAGCAGTGTTCTAGTAGCACTTGTTTCTAAATGTGGCATCCGTTTCCTTCACACAGGAAGTTTGCTTCATTTTCCAGCAGGTTCCATTTGTCTTGTCCAAGTTAGAAATGTTTGTTCCCGCACAAGGGTATTACAATAGAGAGTGAGCAGGAGCAAGACCAGTTCTCGTGGTGTTACTGATGCTGCACCTAATCTGTTGGGCAGACGCCAAAGGGGACCCACAGCTTTGTGATCCTGATAAAAGCATTGCCAAGGCTGAAAGGAAGCCAGTGCTTTTTTAAGTGGCTGAAGGGGAAAAAACCCTACCACTTTTTCCAGAATTACCTTTTGATTATTTATACATTACTTTCCATGAGCAGGAATACACACTGCTTTTTGAAAAGGGAGATTGATTTAACATCTGGTGTGTCGAGCTGTGCATGGTTGAAGAAGCTGGATAAGAGACCTGACTCACTGATGTGTTCCTTACAGAACAGAAGGACTTTAGCATTGACTTTCATATCAATTCTACTGTTCATTCCAAGTAAAGCCCACATTTTTATTTATTTTATTTTATTTTAATAATGTAATATAGAAGCTGGAGTAACAAGCTGGGATCTACTACAATTAATCCGAGTTACATTTTTCCATTGCAAAGACCCTCAAGACAGGCAACCAAGACAAACTGTGTTCCTAAACAGTTAGGTAGGATTTGGCCCTCCTTAAAATTATAGCACTAAATGCTGAGCTTTTAGAAGAAACACTTAGATTATGTTTGTGATGTTAAATTACCTTCTCTATTTTTCTCTGCAGTTCAGAGAGTAAAGATGCTGCAACAACTTGATGAGATAATGAGATGGCTTGGGAAATAAAACATTTTTTTGATGCACTACTGTCTCATACACTTTCAGGTATTTTGTTCTGAAAGGTTTTGCTACAGCTGTGTTTGCTGAACCAGACCCTATACCATGTCTGGCTTGGATTCCCAGCTGTGCCAAATTCCTGCCCTGCTCAACTTCCACCTCTGTCCTCCATGGCCAAGATGCCAAATGGATTGTTTGGGCTGGAGCCCACTCTGAACGTGGGAGTCATAAGAATGGAAATCTTGTAGGAAAGATGTGGGTCCTTCAGCAGAGAGGATACAGCAGAGGTTCCCAAACCACCGCATTCACCAAGGAATGTAATGGGTGGATGCCTATGTGGTGATGCATCAGTGTTGTCATCATTCTAAGCAAGTTCCATTCTCTAATAATCTTGTTGTTCTCAGTACGACAAAAACCACAGTTTTTGCTGGTGGCATAGATATTTACCCCGGCAGACCTTCCCAGATCATCTTTTTTTTTGCATTAAACTTGCTTTTCTGTAAGTTGCCAACACAACATCTAATGTGCACAAACCCACATAAATGTCCACGAAAGTCCTTTTTTTAGCAGAATGCTGGCTTGTAAAAGCTTTTGTAATTTTCCTTGTGAGTTCCAGTCCTGTAAAAGCAGGACTTATGTAAATGGCAGACACGAAGAGCCCTGCCATACATAACCAATGCTGTTCCCCCCTCCTGAAGCAGACTCCTGCAGTCATATGTATGAGTCTAGCTGTGTCTGACCAGTATGAGTCACTGAGACCATCACATTTTAAACATTTTTTTCAGAATAGATGGCTGATGCTGCATGAGTTATACTATTTCTAATGTATGTCAATTAATTAACAATTTAATGCTGGCTGAAAATGCCATTATAGCTTTTACTTTTGGCTTCTGTGAAAGCTCATTTAATATTATTAAGTATTTTAAGTCAGGGAAAAGTAATTTAATTACTTCTCTGAGTCTCTCTTTAATCTGCAGTGAGATATGGAGGGTTGGGCAAGAGGGAAAGGAAGCATCATAAACTCCTCCTGCTCGAACCCAGTATCAGGGAATGCACTGCCTGGTTAGACCTTCTAGAAGACAAGAAGTGAGAGCACAGCAGCATCACTAACAGATATTTAAAAAACCCTCTAAAAAGTATTCTCTTACACACACACTTTCCTCTCCCCATCCCATCTGCTCCCCTACCCTTCAGTAAGCAATGTGGGCATAGAAGGTGGGATTTGCTTCTGCTAATCCAAACAGCTAAGAATTTAGTGCTAGTCCCAGCTAATCCTTTCAGCTTCTTCCCAAATCAGCAGAGGGAGATGAACAGTGGTAAGTTACTTACCCCAGAATTGTTTGTGGGCTGAAAGCAGAAAAATACTGTTCCCAGTGGAAGAGGCAGGCTGGGCAGTGGGTGGGCAGGACGGCACTGAAATAGTCTCCTTGGCAGCAGGAAAGCATCATGAGATGTGGAAGGACTCCCACCCAGCCATGGGCTTTCCCCTGAAAGTTGCCATTCCCCACAAAGTGTCCCTGATGTGATAGGACTGCAGCACAGAGCTGAGAGTGAGGACTGCCCCTGGATAGGCCAGGTTTGTGAGGATTATGAATAATTGGCATTTTGAAGTTACACACACCCCCATAAAAGCATTTGTTTTTCTTGTTTAGCTGGAGACTATAAAACCAAAACCAGATGGTGTTCCAGCTCTTAGGGCTGTCTCATGTGCTGTGACAGAGGTTTGCTCTTCTGCCATCTTAGAACTTAAATATGCCAGATACTCATGATGAGGGTGCAGGTGGTGGAAAATACCTCTGGGAATCTGAACCAGAGCTGAGAAGCTGCCCTGGCACGGTGTGAAATGGCTCAGGAATAGATGGGGATGGAAGGCAACCTGTCTTTACAAAGTTTGAAGCCACCTGAGGGATGTTGCAGCCATATGGGTTAGCACCCTGTCCACACCAGAGATGCAAAATCACCTCCTGGACCAGAGTCCAGCCTTCTTTTCACCATATTTTGGCCAAAATTTCACCCTTGTTCAGCCTTTTGTTGAAGGATAGTGGAGCCTATTGCACTTGCTTTGTGCACACGTTGAATCAAATCAAGGGGCTTTTGCATTGTCCCAGGGTAAGCAGCTCTTGGTGTGAGAAGGGGAAAAGGTGTGGGATTTTCCAGAGCACACCATGGTCCCTCCTGACCTCAAAGGTTCTGAGACAAGACAGCAGCCTTTGAGCTGAGCAGCGCCAGAGGTAAACAACGACCCACCCTCTTACAGCACCAAGCACAGGAGGGAGGAGAGACCAGCACCAAGGAAGCTGAGCAGGGAGTTCTTTCCCTGTCCCACCTCAGCATGAGATATGCTGAGAATGGCATTACTTTGTGAATGACAAGATCTTCTTCCCCTAGAGAGAGGGGCATAAATTCATTAGCCAAGGGAAGGGCTCAGAGGTGAATCATGACAGGCCTGGTAATCTGATAAAAAGAAATGTTTCCTTATTAAAATACAAATAGAAAGCTTCATGATTGTTACTTAAAAGCCCTGTATTCCCCCTTAAAGGCCAGCAGATAAAGGATGTGGTACAGATCACTTTTGTTGGCTCTCGGAAAAAGTGACCTATGGACAGGAGGGGACCGGACAGGTTTGTATTTTTCACCTGGCTGGTCTGGAGAATTTATTGCTCCTATTCCTCATGTCTTTTCTCCTTCCTGTCTGCCAGGCTACTATAATCTGGCCTAGTTTCCTTTCCTATTTGACTTAATAGGAGTAGCTCCGCTGTCTCTGAACACCTTCTGGCACTGATGGGGCAACAAAATGAGTTTGTAGTGCCTTGCTAACTTTCTTCTTGCTATTTTTTCCCTAAAGTTTGCTTATTTTTGAAAATGCATTTTGCTGGACAACTAATAGGACTATGAAGAACTATTTGCAGACTTTTGACTGCAAATTTATGTTAGTTTCTCTGCTAACACACTGGAGTTTTTCCCACTGTGGACCATAGCTTGCCTACAGATGTTTATCTGTGCAACTATTTCTGGAGCTGTTACATATACATATATATATCTCTTAGATCTATACATAAATAAACAACAGCAGGGAGAAAAAAAAAAGAATAATTAAGAGCATAGCTATGTGGACAGCCAACAGATGGATAAATGCACCTCCAGACATTTGTGCTGGATAAAATAGCATCAGAGCACTCCTACCAGGCACATGTTCACTTACTCATGGTTGGACATCTATAGATTTTGGTGTAGGAGACATCCACCCCTTCGCTACCATATTGGCTCTGCTGAGAGCTGGGAGTCATTTTGCTGGTGCTGGTGCCCCTGGTTGGCAGCAGTACCTCTCCCACCAGTCCCCTCCACTGACTCCATCAACGCAAGTTCTAATTGGTTCTAACTGGTAGGAAACTGCAAATTTGAGCCTGCGGTAGGGTATTTCTCACTGCAGATGTGGTTTTTAATGTGTTTCAATTAAGTAAAGGGACATGGTTAAAGACAAAGCTTTTAAGATGAAATCTGTAAATTTGGTTTCCTACTGGAACTTAAAGGATAAACAAATACTTTCATTACACCAGATACAAACTGGGATGCGCATCTAGATAACAGCACAAACTGAGGCTGACTCTTCCCTCTCCCTTGTTTGGTCACACAGAGTGGGTCAGGGTGCAAAACACCAAGTCAAGCTACCTGAGCTGTTGCAAGGCCCACTTCTCCCATGTTCCAGCTGCCATGGCAGTCCTTCCCGTGCTCACCAGGACAGCCTGTGCTTACACATGCTGCGTCCCTTGCAGTCAGTGCTCAGAAAATCATCCCTGCCAGTTCCAGGGACTGCAGTCCTTCATCTGAAACACAGGGATGGGAACACTTTTAATAAGGCTGACAGGACACTGCCCTGCCTCCGAGGGCAACCCACTCTCCTTCACCAGCCCCTGCAGTGGTTGGTACTGCAGGCACGGTGGGACGTGTTCACACCAGCTCCTTCATTGCTCTAAATTACAGGTCTAAACCAGCAGCCTGAAGTTATCAGCTCACCAGTGGTTGGAGGTAAATGCTGGACCCCACGACTAAGCAAACGTGCTCCCATTGCGGCAGAGGGAGCTGAGATCTCACCTGCAATATTTAACCCAGACACCCAAATTTGTGAGAATGCCACTCCTCTTTCAGAGGGAGGTGAGCCTGGGCACGTCCCTGCCAGTTCCCTGAGCAGGTCACATTGTCTTGGCCAGACTCAGTCCATCACCATGAGCACAGGGGCAAGGCAAGCTGCACCACTGGTTATTAGAGTGGGAGAATGAATAATTGTCACAGATACAGTTAGGAGCTTTCAGGCAAATTGCTGAGACATATCAAATGTATGTGATGGAAGGCTAAAAGGTGAAACTCTGAAAACATGAAATTATTCTTGCTCTTAGCTCCCCTGGGCCTTGTCCAGCAAATGCTTGACTTGGCTTTTCCATATCGCACTACTGGTTTAAGGAACGATGTTCACAGCGTGTTGTATAGAACTGGCTCCTTATTTCATCCATCTGCATTTCTCCTCTAATTTATTGACTTCTCCAGTTCAGATGATTAGGTCAGGCAGTGTCACATGCTTCGAGTACTGAGGCCAATTAACACTCTTTCTGGGTGACCAGGATTGCTGATCGATTAAGCTGCTCCATCCCACTGAGATTCCTTGCTGTTGCAAAGGCAGGGACAGAGCCATATAAAATACATTGAAATAGAATTAATGAAAAGGCAGCCCTGAATGACAGCTGAAATGTTTTGGGGTTTTTTTTATTTCTGGAAGGAACCCAAGGAGGCCTTTATTGGACTCCTCTCCCCAGCACTTGGAAGGAAATAACTGTTATTAAAAGAAAGCCTTTTGGGGAGGGGGGAGGAATTCAGTTCAGCAAAATGGATAGAACAAGCTAAAATAATCTCTGAACGAAACAATCCTCTTCTTCTAAAAAATGGTGAAAGTGGGAAATCATAACAATAATAAAATTGAGGCTTCTTCTAAAAGATACACACATTTAGCATAGTCCCATCTACCCAGGAAGATGCATTTGAAAAATATTTCTAAGCTGCATGGCTCATGTTCCTTGATTTTTTAACACTGAAAATGAAATTGATTACAACCATGTACATGACCTTGAAGAGCTGAGCTGAAAATATTTCTTTTTGGGGAAAAAAGCATTCCAGCTTGGCTAACACTAAGAGGCACAAGGGTCTGCTGGTTACCTTGCAAGAGATAACAGGGATGGTGGAGAAATGGAGAGGAGGTTTTGCCTGCTGGAGGTAACTCAGCCCACATGGTACTGTCTCTTTCTGAGAGTGGTTCAGACCAATCCATTCTGCCACCAGAGACACCACTTGGACATTAATCCTTTTTTTCTCACTCCCAGACAGAATAGCTAAGGAAGCAATGAACATAATCACACAAAAAGCAAAGTCCCGTCATTTTTTTCTGACTAAATACACCTTTAGAAGAGCATTGGGCAGTTGCAGAACCAGAACTTCAACGCAAGTGAAACTTGGATGAGTGGCACCACTAGCTACTAGTCTGCATAAGAATCACTGAGTCCTTGGTATTGGAAACGACCTTTAAAAGTCCATGCCCCTGCAATAAGCAGGAACAACCTCAATCAGATGAGGTTGCTCAGCGCCCTCTGGGAGGCATCTCATCAGATCCCATAGACTTATGTATATTCAGGTGATCTCAAACCTGATCTCACAATACCATGGGAGGGACTTTGCTCCCCCGGTTTCTGCCTTGTGACCCACTTGAGAGGTTTGGAAAGAGAGGTGGCCAGTGAACACCGAGGCAAAAAAATAAACATGATCAAAATTTCCTGTGAGTTGTCCACACCGGGCAGGGCCAGAGCCATGGTAGGGAGGGGAGCTGAATCACTGGATGACAGCAGCTTTTATCAGCTTTTCCGGGTAGTTGGAGCCTCGGGCCTCTCAGAGAAGCTCAGCATAGGCACTTGAGCATATTTTGCATTAAATGATGCTCAACTTTTTCCATTTTTTTCTTTTTTAAACTGCCGAGAGATACTTCTCTGACACTAATGCAAGCTGAGCTGACACTGAGGTTTACAGCCTCTGAAAGAAAATAATCACTGAGAGCGCAGTCAGAAATGGGGCTTGGGAAAGGCAGAGCAAAGCTGGAGTGAAAGGCAAGCAGAGCAGGGATCTGGGAGCACCAAGGTGGGAGAACACAGCACACGAGACATTTGCATTTGCCTTTCAGTTGGAAACTGGTATTTATCCAAGGGCAGCCCTAATGTCTCTGGCTCAGGTTGGCACCCCCTGCACCAGGCACAAATCCACCACAAGGTCTGCTCTAAAGGTCAAAGCCTAACTGCACAAGAGAGATCAAAGTCAAGGATGAAGGGAGGGGAATGATATCTTAGGTGAAGGTAATGTAGAAACCTGAAGGGCAGTTCCCATGCTGATAGGCTGGGTTTCTGTGACAGAACATCTTTCTGTGGGACAAGGTCCAGTTCCTAGTCTTGACTCCTCATCCTGGAATTTTCAGGCATGGAAAATCCTGTCTCAACCTGGCTGAAGATCTGACACGGCTCTGTATATGTGAAGTATCCTGTTAGCACCACTAAAGATTTGGATACAACAGACCCACAGAGGACACTGTGAAAATGGGATTGCATTGTCTCCAAACCTTCTCTCGGGTATGTGGATGATTCCCCCGGTGATCCATACCTTCTGGCTTCTTGGATTGGACAGTCTCTAATGCCAGTCAATTCAACAGCTTTCTGCAAAAAGAGTGTAATTTTGGAAAGCTGAAACATGGTCTTAATTAACATGCTATTCTGGTTAATCTGTTTTACCAATCCCTTAATACAGAGAATCAATAGTTACAGACATCAAAGTTGATGAGTTCCCTCATAGGAAAAGAAAAATCTATAAAACATAGATGGTTACACTTTTCAAAGCTGCAAATTAAAAACAATGAGTTTCACTAAACCTTACCCCAAGGTGAAAATTGCTGATATTTGAACTGAGCCTACAGCTGGCTCCGGGGCCAAAATTACTGCACAGCCCTTTGAGCAGCAGGAGGACTGACACAACTGCCTTCATAACCTTCCAAGCTTGAAAGGCACCTCATTGCATAACTTGGGGGATTTGCAAAAATAGTATTTTTCTTAGTATGGCCAACCGAATAGCTGTGACAGTTACCTAAATACAAGAAGCCCCGCAGACTTGTTGAGGAAATTTACCCGGCACAGTATTAACTCGTCTTACCTGACTTTGACTGTGATTGATGAAAGTCAAATGGGAATCATAAGATACTTACCTGTCAAAAAAATTCTCTGCCAGGGAAGTTTTTCAGTTTCAAAGTATGCAAGAAAGATGTATCTTTGCAACAATTTGGTAACTCCTTTAATATTCCACAGGCTGAAAAAAACTAAAATCTGGCCAACTTCTGCCTGCAGTGGTGGAGTGAAAACCCAGCCACTGGGGGTAAGAGCTTTGTCCATTTCTGCAGCTGATTGTTGTGGTCTAGCTAAGTTAAGTAGCTCTCAAATTGTTTTCTCCTTTGCCTCTGATAGACAGGGGAGACAAAATGGCCACATTACTCAGTAAAATGTTCTTAAATGTTCTCTCATAGCAGACTTTATGCATGGCCATTCCTGGTGTTGCTAGTGAGCAGGATAACTTTGGGAGAGCTAGCTCTCTTGACATACTGATAGGGTTCATAGAAACATGAGATACAATGGAATGGGCAACCTGTTAGGGCAGGTCCTTTCAGATACGGACCTTCAACCAAACCTCAACAGAAGTCTCCTTAAATGTTGGTGCAAGAGGTATATGTCAGCCTCAACATGAGATTAAAAAAACCCCTTTTGTCATAGCAACCAGCTGACTTTGCATCAGAGAAATTACTATCTTGTTCTTGTGTGGAAAATGCTATAATGTGACACACGTGTGGAGACAAGTTGAGCTGCCAAAACTTGTTAGCTCAAGCTGCGAGTCCTTCAGCTCCTCCAGGGAGTAGCTGTACATGTGTCAGCGAGGCACACAGCTGGACACAGCTGGACAATGGGACAGCTTTGGGTGTAGGGGAGAAAAAAATGCTTCTCTCTGCCTGCACAGAATATTCAGGAATTGATGTTTACTCTCTGTGTCTAATCACTTTTATTTATTTTAATTTTTTTTCCCTATAGGTCTTCTACAAAAGGCTAAAAAATACTCATATTCCTCAGATTATCTGAATATTGGAGCATTTGCTGTAGGGAAGAGTTGTAGTTCTGGCTCTGGGAAGGTAAATAGTCGTTGGTCAGCAACGTGCAGGTTCATTGCCAAAGTCTTGCTTTATTCCTTGTAGCCTTCCTACACTAAAAGCCATTTCCATTTGGTACTTACAAGTCTGAGAAAAGAAGGCTTAATCAGGTAAATTCATTTATGGGGCATGCAATGAGACACAAGGAGCCTCACAGTGCCTTTCCTTGGACATTTGGCCATGACATTTGACATTTCAGTGTGAAATGACAAGATCGGAGCGCGATTTACCATAAAGGTTTTAACAAGCACAGGTTCTTCTTATGTTCAATGCTTCTCACATAGAAATACTGAAATTTTCTAGCCTTTAAGGATTTTATATTTTCCTTGGAGAATAAATTTTGCAGAGCTGCCTAAAAGCCAACAAATACTAGAGTAAGGAACACTGAGTAAGTGCAGCAGTCAATCCCTGCTCAGAAGAGCTTTTTCAATCTCAAATACCCTTGTTTAAGCCCTTTTTTCAGGCGCTGCTGTTTGAACATGGCTTTCAGGCAGGAAGCTGAGCAAACAGGTACCTCCTCTGCAAAGGAAAAGCAGTTCTGGGGGTCTCAGAGCCTCTGAGCAAATAGCTGAGTTCATGGTTGGAATTCTGGCAGCTGCATAAGGGGCATTCAAGTAACGTGGCTTTAGCTGCCTGCCCGCCTGAGGGGACACGCAGGGGGGTAAGGAGCAGCACCATGAAGCCAGTTGTCAAAGCAGACCCTTCATTGTACACCTCCTGTTATCACAACTTCTGTGTCAGAAACATTCTCTCCCAATTTTCTGGCAAACCCTGACTGCTCTAGGCCTGAGTTACTGATGTGATTTTTCATCTTGGAAGCAGGCCCTTCCCAATGTGGTTGGTTTTACTGGAACTTCGGGATGGTGTTCCTTTGATCCAGTGTTTCTTCCTGTGCTCATACAAGGACTGGTGTCATCATGGCAGCATCTGAACAGGGAGTCCCAATGGTGTGCCTCAAGGGACTGTGTTTTCACTGGGGGAATTACAGACGTTCAAAAGGAAAAAAGAAAATTCAAAAAACAGAGCTAAGTACCATTCCTCCTGGCACTAAGCAACTAAATTCCCAAAGGATTTCTGTAAAGCATCTCCCATAATATCCATTTCTTTATCTGATTAAAAGCTCTTCTTTGTTTAAAAATGTCCTCCATTCTTTCAGTTTTCTAAAAATATTCACACTTCTAGCTGAGATGCTGCTAATTGGTGACACCTTTGTATTCTGAGTCTTGCTCATTTCTCATCAAATGTAGGAGTCAGGCTTCACTGACTCTTTATGTCGGTGTTAAAAGCTTTACGCACTGGAAGTACCCTCCCTATTTTATGAAAAACAGAGTTTGTTTGCTTTTTTTCTCTTAACCTGCATGAAATTTTGAAGGTCATTTCCTGCTAGGGCTCTTGACCTGCCTTATTATTACTGTTTTCATATGTTTCTGTTCTTCTTCTATGGCATCCTCTTGGTAACAACTGAGAGAAGAAGCTGTATTATTTTAAAGGTCTGCTGGTGAAACAAAGTCACATCCATGAATAATTGAGCCCAAATCCAGTGCTGTAATCTATGTGGGTAGGATGCAGATCCATTAATTCCATTAGGAGTCTGTGTGTAGGACAATCCTGTGAATAAACGCAGGGAAATCAATGATTTTTGGTGAGTTGAATTCATTGACAAGAATTGGAGTTGCATACGGAATGGAAGTGGCACCACATATAGGATGAAATCCTGGCCCTATCCGTGTCTGGGATGGGAGTTTTGAGCCAGTACTTTAGATTCCACACGTGGCTTGTTGTTGTGTTCCCTCCCAGCTTTACAGAGGTACGATTATTTGCACAAATAGGACAGGACTGGCAAATTCAATACGGCAAGATTTTGATAAAGGTCTTTTGCTAATATAGTACTGGACTTGGAAAAAAAATCTATAGCCGTAGGTTGTTGAGTTTAATGAAGTGCCTTTTGGAAGTGTCCTGAACTGGATGCATTAGCAAATAAGCCAAGAAAGCACCAGCGGACAGATCAAGCAAGATGCTTGACTTCGGAACTCCAGCAACTGAAAAGCACCCCGAGGAGCCAGGAGTAAATAAAGCCACGGTGGAAGAGGGATGCAGCGGGCTGCTGATTGCTCTGGGTTGAGCAGATGCAGAGCACCCTGCATGGAAAGAGAGAAAAAAGGGGAAATCCCTCCAGAAGATGCCAGGCTGACATTGCTGCTGTACAGTAGAGCAAGCCATCGCTTATTAGCACTTCCATCTCTCATGCTGGGTTTTGCAGCGTGATAAAGAATTAGGTTTAGCAAATTACGTAAAGGAAAGGGAATTTGGAAATGACACCCCCAATGATTGATGATACTAATAAGTATTGTGTCAAGGAGATCCCCTTCCCCCATCAAACAGGACACAGGCACGCGCAGCCTTGCACACTCTCTGAGCATAAACACCACTGATGCAACATATATTGAGGTATTTGGAGAGGGGGAATGAAAAATGTATGCAACAACCTTTATTTATGCAAAATCTGTACAATGCTGCTAAATATACACACGCTATTCATCTAAGTGGAAGCAGGCAAAGAGGTACACAATTTATATGCACAGAAATATGTATATTTTAAAAATTCCCCCGTGCACATATCTCCCTTTACAAAAAGATAATGGAACCAAACCATGACAGATGATTGTTAATCTTGCGCTGCAGGAAACTCTAGCTCAGTACCCTGGTTTTGCTTAATTTGAGGCAAAATTCAAACCATTCCCCTGAGGGGAAGGTGTTCTGCAGAGAAAATCTTTTTGCTTCAGTGTGTTCATTCAAACAGGGAGAACTGGCAGGAGGGTTATGGTAGGATGTGGGAGAGGAGTTGTACTTGTCTGCTTTGAATGATTCAGAGTAAAATTTGAACCTGCCTGTCACACATCAGTGGTTTAACCATCAAGCTGTACAGGGCTGCCAGGGTGGCAAGACTGGCAGGTGTAAAAATGAAAAAAATATATATAACAATTATATATATTCAGATACAGCCATATTTGTCCCTGGGCTGTCCACTGGGTGAAACATAGCTCACTTAAACATCTTTCCAAGGCACCAGGGTCAAGTGGGGAAATTCTCCATTTGAGGATCTTCACATCCTGTTTTGACTTGAGCTGGAACCCTTAGCATCTTCTCAGCTATGGACAGCATCTATATTCAGGCACCTTGGAGTGTGTGGAAGCCTAATAATATTTTTGTGACTGAAATAGCACCCGGCTGATAGATTTGGGTGCTGGAGGATACCTAAATACCCTTTGAAGAGCTGGACCTCTGTTGCCATGGCGATGAGAACTGTATAAAAAGCTACATGGAATGGAATAAAATATTGTATTTAAATAGATCCACGGAGATCTACGAGTTTATTTCTTTTTTATATTTCATACTCATGCACACTGCTGTGTGCCTGCCATGGCTTCAGCCTGCCTCTTTGGTTTGACACCTGGGATTAGGTGAAATGGCAGGGCGCTGTGAGCTCTCCGCGCAGCCACCAGCCCACGCGGTCAAAGACTTGTAGTACAGAGAAAACTGGGAATGCTACTTTTGCCCACTCATCAGGAATGTGTTAATTACATAGGAAGTAACTGGTGAGTGGTGCTAGAAGGTTTTTTAAAGATGGTTTCAGATGTGTGTGTGTCTGTGCATGTGTGTTGACAGCAGACTTCTTTGTTTCAGACCGAATTGGTGGCTATTGCTGCATGGATGACTGCGAGCCTGAGATTTCCGTATTGCTCCCTCCCAAACACAGTAACAGTAAAATTAATGCTGGCTTATTTCCCTAGGGTATTTCCCTCTCATTTTAATCCAGACCTGGATGGGGCCCCACACACACACACTAGCTCCTCAGTCTCTCTGAGAATCACTTTAGAGCATAAAAAGACTTTGTTCTGCTGTCAGCTGGGAGACAGCTTTTCACCACTCCAGCATTCAGGTTCCCTCTGAAGTTATCCCTGGATCATCATACCATGATGGGACACTCACAGTCAGCCCATTCAGTGTAATGGCCAACATGCAGCTCTTCGTCTTACAACATATGGATAAAATTCTTCTGGTGCATGGGTTTTTAGAGCAGAACTTTTACTCTCAATTTTTTTGTTCTAGTCTCCTGGTCTGACTTAGTCTCACTGGAGAAGCCTGAAACTGCAGTTCGGCTACAAAGTATGCCCAGAATTGTTTAAATTACAGAATCACAGAAATGCCGTTGGAAGGAGCATCTGAAGATCTCCAATCTCCATCATCCTACACAGCTGGACAGTCACCCACAGGGAACCAGGTCTGTGGCTTTGTGTAGTTGAGACTTGCAAACCTCAACACATGGAGGTTGCATGTTATGACACTTCTGGTGAGCTCTTCCAGTGCTGTGCCCTCCTGCTGAAACATGTTTTCTTAATGTTCAAACTGACATCCCAAATCTCATTTTGTGGTCTTTGCCCTACTTATAGTGCCCGGCACAAGAAGGATTTGAGTCTTCCCTCTTTGAAGCTGTCAATCAAGTAATTTTAGTCTGTCCCATTTAAGTTTGCCCCATTTAAGTTTGTCCCATTTAAGTTTGTCCCTTAGCCTTCTCTCCACAAAGACAGAACAGGTCCAACTCCCTCAGCCTCTCCCTGTGAGCCCTGAGCTCCCAACCCATGCCATTTTGGTAGCCCTCCACTAGACCTGCTGCAGATTCTTCCTATCCTTCTTCAGCTGGGGCCCAAACCAGACACAAAAGCAAAGGTGGGATTTCATGAGCCCTCTGCTCGTTGCTAGCTATCAGTTAGACATCAAGGCACTGATTTTTCTGCATTCCCTCATGAAATGAAGCGGCACCCAAAAATCTGCAAGCATCACCGCCTTGAGCACCAGTGCTCCCGAGGCAATTCACGTTATCTTTTCAGATGTGCCCATAAATTTCTCGGTTTTAACAGGTCTGAGCAGTTCAACATTCATCATGGACATGACTCCTGTTGGTAGCCACAAATTAGGCATCTGTCTCACATGCAGGGGAGCCTAAGCCTGTGATTCGGGAGCAAAAGACCAGATGATACACAGAAAGACAGCAAATAACTGGTGAAGTCTACTGTGACAACTCACTGCCAGTCTCCTGTCAGCGTCCCTGCAGACCTTCTCTTTTTCAGGATGTTGGCTGCCTGTGACATTTTTTCTTCATCCAGCATTCAAATTAGAGTGATCAGAGACTGACCCGCAGAGTCTAGTTCATCATGAATTTTTTCCTATTGATTGCATAAATAATCACAGGCAGGAAAGTGCCTTTTACATCAATACACAATTGCATAAGCTTTTGTAAGAACATAAGGAGAAGTATGTTGAGTGGTAAAGCCACGCTTGAATTGTCTTATCTGTCTTGTGAGTCTAAAGGCCTGTCATCTGCGAAGTGACAAAGCTGCCTGTTTAACCTCAACTCATCTCCATTTTCTAACCTATTAATGCATTTGGAGTGCATGGGTAAACAACAGTATTTAGCATGGATGTTCTTTGGGGTACTCTTTTCTCTGCGTTCTCCGAGGGTCTGTATATTGCGCACTTGTTTTCCTTTCTTTGGGGGGATTAATAGCAGAATCATGGGCAAATTCAAGGGATTAGGGTGGGATTCTTTCTTAAACAAATGTGCAAAAGCAAAGGAATAAGCAAGTGCTATGCAAATCAAAACTATGGGGTTAAGTAGGAAATAGACACAGAATTACCTAGAGCAATATGATGAAAAGAGGCACAGCTCTGTGAAAACTTGTCAAGGACAAGGTTATCAGCTTCTTGCATTCAATAAAATATTGAGACTGTATTGTGAGGTCAGTGATGGAACAATCTGCCTTTTGGGTGATCCACCTCATCTCTGGTCTTCAAGGAAAGATGGGCAAATGCAGCATAGAAGTTTCTTCATCCTCATTAGTGAAATTTCTGAAATAAACCCTCTCAATTTTACCCTAGTGACGTGGCTTTCCAACAGATGATTGAAGGTCATAGGAAGGAAGATTGGAGACTCTGTTTGGTTATGCAGCTGGGGTAGCAAATAGAGAAAATGAGTCACAAGCTCTATTATTAAACATAGATGTCTTTCCATTTCCCAGAAAGTGGTCTTTATACATAGGCTCTGCAGCCACTCAGCCAGCTGGCACAGGAGCCCGAGACACCTTCTGAGCATTCTTTCATGTCACTGTGGCACCAGTTTCCTCTGTTCCCTTCTCTTCTGGCACAGCTACGGAGCCTGCTTGTGGCTGGCCAGAGTCTCTTCAAGCTTCAGATCTGCGTTCAGCATCACAGCTGGGTCCTGCTGCTACCAGAGCTAATTAGAGTCTTGCAGGTCACTGCCTTCATGAAGATGTTTTTGTTGTTCTGGTACCGAATACCCCATTCCTTGGCTACTGGCACTTCTCCTGCTTTCAGCACAGAGCCCTAAAGCTCCAAGACACCAGTGGAGACAGACTCTCAGAACAGTAATTAGGCTGAAACTCAGAAGAAAAGCAATCCATTTACTCCTGTCACAGCGATGCCCTCTGTCTGTCTCCCACCCCAGACTGCTGTGTGGTACATGCAATGGTAGCATGCTATAATTGAGGTGCTTGGGTCCATTTTGCTCCATGCCTGGTAGGCAGGAAGCTCTGCTGGAAGGTTTGTGGGGTGGATCTCCCAGAAGGATGGCATCTGGTCTCCTCTAAGAGGGAAGTTTCACGGGCAGGTAAGGCAAGCTCCCAGCTCACTGCTCTGGGGGGCACAGCCCATCCCTGTGCATCCCCCCATGGCCGGCAGTACTGCCCCGTCATGACCCTCACACTGGCTTAGCTAGGACACTAAACTTTCATTGCTTCTTTTCTTCTCCCATGTTACTCTTCTATCTCTTTAATGACACGGACTGGTTGCTATGAGGTCCAAAGATGAGAGTGAGTGCGACAGAAGCAGTTAGACCACAGGATCTGCAGTGAGGACATTGCATTTTTGCAGACGATGAGCTGAAGGTGAAACCTTATCCTATGAAGTACCTGGCTTATGAATCATTGGGGGATAACAAAGGAAAACAGTCTCTGGTCTTAACCTGGGAACATTTAACATTAAAAACCTGTATGCACTAAGCAAAGATCAGCCCAAAAGGGAGATGTTGTACCCTTCCTTACAGTATTTGTGGTATACTGTTAAGAATGTTAGACTTATCTGCCATACTTTACATCAAGAAAATCACAGAATCATCACAGAATCATAGGATGGTCTGGGTTGGAAGGGGCCTTAAAGACCATCTAGTTCTAGTCCCCTGCCACGGGCAGGGTCACCTTTCACTAGATGAGGTTGCTCAGAGCCCCATCCAGCCTGTCCTTGAACATTGCCAGGGATGAGAAATGAACATTGACTGTTGCCTCCTGAGCACAGGTAACATCAGTAAAAGACTAGCAAGGAAAGAAAAGTTCTCTGTGAAGCCTTTAGATATGAAGTGAATGTCCAAAGAGGAAATCTTACAGCAGTGGTAAAACAAGAGAGATATTTTGTTATGCAGATGTATGGATTAGTCTGATGACAACTATCTAGTTAGGCAGGAAACAAATCCCATTCTCAGAGAGGCAAATGTGAAATGCTGTTTTACTGATCAACTTCAGTGAGACTTGCCAAGAGTTATATCCATGCAGCATCTAGAATTAGGCCCTTTGTGCTTAATTTTCAGGGAAGGTAAAAACTTTTTTGAATGATCAAAATAAGTGAATATGGATTGCATATTGTGTGCTGGAGCCTTTGGAACTTGATTCACTGGGGTATTGGAGGTGTCTAACTGCTGCTGTACGGGCTAACTTCCAAACCAGCCATCTTCCACACCTCCTTGGTACCTGAATTACATGGAAACCACAGCTCTCCTCCTGTACAGAAATTCCCGTGGCACCTGAATTTCAACTACTGCTGCTCCCTATCTCTGGCTCACAAATCAAACATTTCCCTGCTTGCTGTGCTCATGGGACCTGAGCTATTCCATGCTGCAATAAAAATATAAATATTCATTAAGTCACAGGGAACAAGAAGCCATAAAGAGTTGATTCTGCAGCCTTGAGGATTGGATCCTTACCTGCACTGGAGGATGGGCAAGGCTGGCTTCCTCAGTCTGTGAATGCTGAATTGCAAATGTAAAGGAAAGGGCTCCTATTAAATTGGGAATAATTTATGGGATTGACTGAGACAGCTGCATCTTACTTCACTCAGTACCCCGCTGGTAAAAAAAGTTTCCAGAAGGAGGGGAGATCTGGCTGTGAGTTTCTATCCCAAAACAGACAAAACAGGGATTTTGTCTCAGGGATTCTCAGAAGAACTGGCAAAAGGGTGTGCAGCGGGGAGAAGGGTTTGGCTGGGTTTTGTGAGAAGATGCAGGGAGGCTGAGGGAAAGCAGGCTCCAAGGATGGCTGCAGGATCTGCTGCACTGGGAAAGAGAGAAAACTTGTCAGTGAAACAGATGTCAAGCAACTCAGAGTCATCAAATTGCAGGTGAAAGTCTGTCTGTGCAAGCCCAGTGCCATGGCACCTGGTAAACTTGACCGGTGCAAATTAAACGTCTCCTGTAAGGGGAGATGAGAGAGTTTAAAAAACTACATTTGGACTTGGAGCATACACTGGCTGTTAGTATCCTGAGCTGTCCTTGTAAATCCAGGCCCAAGGCTGTTGCTCCCTTTTTTTTTAACTACTTGCTCCTACTCTCCAGGATTTTCTAAAAATAGTAAGCATAATAATACAGGGGGAAAAACACAAGATCCAAAAACCCTCCGGGGCAGAGCCAACAGCACACAAATGATCACTCTCTCCCCTGACTGCATGGCAGGCAGTTATCAGTGTCAGCCTAATTCCCCATCTCCACTCTTGTGATATCAGCCAAACAAAAGGGGCCAAGCCCATCCCTGGTGTGCCTCCAAGGAAGTTGCTTGAGCTGCCTCAGACGTGGGTTTGCCCAGTGCATTTGCCAGTGTGGTGTATGCCAATGTGCAGGCACCTCCCCGGCTGGATCTGCACCTGCCCTGTGCTGCGGACCAAGTACCTGTCTGTCATTGCATTTCTCTATTTGTGTTTTGGATGCCTATGAAAATATATTCTTGCCTCTTTTGTTTAACCTTTGTCTTTCAGTTTTTGTCTGCCTTGTGAGTTCTGCCTAATTAGGAACCTTTCAAATTCCCTTGTGGCCTTGAGGTTTCTCACACAGAATTTGGAATTAGTGCCTTTTTTTTTTT
>VWZG01004767.1:12908-34227 GCA_013396735.1 Grallaria varia
AGGTTTTTGGTTATATAGTTGTTATCTGTTCTGTTCTGGTGGTTCACATATACGTATATGCATATATAACCATATTTAATAGTTAAGAACTGTTATCTCTCCTTCTACATTTTTTCCTTCAAATTAAAATTTTGTTCTAATTTAAAAGAGGTGTGATCTTTTCTTGAAAAAGGCATTCCAAATTGTTTTGGCTTGCTCTAAACTAAGACAATTCACATTTAAGAACAGACCCTATTGGAGATGCTGGGGGGCCACTTAGTATTAAGGTATCTGTTTTCTGAAGCAATTTCTATGTGTATTGAGACCCAGGAATAGACAGAGTACCACCTGCTGATGGGAATTAGAGAATACTTTTTTTCACCTCTCTTTGTTTCTACACACAGCCTAAACTTCTTTTTTTTTTTTTTTTTTCATTAATCTGCCTTTATCTCAGCCTACAATTTTTTTTTATTTTCTCAGTCATCCAGTTGAAGAGGGGGAGTGACAGACCAGCTTGGTGGGCCGTTGGCAGTCAACCAAGGTCAACCAGCACATTAGTGCAAATAATTAACTTCTATTCATGTCCATAAGAGCAATCTGGACAGTCATCATGTTCAGCTTCACGCCATGCCTAAGAGTTAGTTTAGGCTTTGGCAACTACTCACTTTGGGTACTTCATTGACTTCATTGCGCTAGTTACAACATGGCAGGCTTTGGAGGTGGTTCATGCTGACCTTAATTTAATCTCAGTGGCGCTGTAGGACCTTTGAGGCGTCCTGTGCCAGTGGGTGCATGACCCTCAGCCTGGATCATTCCTGGTGGACCATTTTCAAGAATCAGAGGAATCTGGAAGCAGAGGGAGATGTTTCATTCTCTTCCATGACCTTGTCTTCAGCAACTGAGTGTGGAGCTTTTTTGCTGGTTTTGTTGTTGCTCTTGTTGTCGTTTCGCATGAAACTGTCTGCTTCCTGAATTAACTGGAAACATAATTCTTCAGGGGAGAAGTCCTCAGGAGCAATTGCTACAAATAAAGTTGTCAAACTGTGTAAAAGCATCTAACACACACTCAGACAAACACCACTCCACCTGAAACTTATTCGTTGTGCCCAAATTACATTTTAGGCTTTTGACATTTTCCACTGATTTATTTTTCTGTGTTTTTCGCACTTCATGGGAGCCAAGGAAACATACCTAATATGCAAACTCCGTAAATATTTGTTCCATTAATTAAAGATTGCAGTCTAATCAATGCGTAAGGCTAGCCCAGCTGCAACACTATTGCCACATAGCTTAAATGAAAGTAATCTGTTGTATATCCCTTCATGCAGAGATATGGAATAGCAGGATTTACGCTACACAACTTAGAACAGCTAAGCCAAAGCTGAACCAAATGAGGCAAGAGTCAACTGATTGTTAATCAATTTCTGCTTCAACCAAACCAGCTGAAACAAAGCACCAGACAGGTGACATAAGTCAAGAGAAAGCCTGAGGAATCCAAAGGTCTACATTTTCAGCTTAGTACAAAGCTTGTGCCCTGTTACCAGTACAACAAAAATACATTCACTGGGCTACACAGTTTTACACTCTGCAACATGAAACAACAGCCCTCTTGAATTCTGATGCATGATTTGAACTTCCTGTTTTTCTGAGCTGGAAATGAGTTTAAAATCTAGTCCATGATTGACAATTCTTGAGTGATAAAAACTGTTTCAGGAATTAAACATTTTTTCCTCTCCATTTCAAAGGACAAATATTGAGTAAGTCTTGCTTTGAATTTCTCTTGACCTGTCTTGACCTACATATAAAAGTATAAATACAGGTGAAAACTGTAAAGTCTCTTGTGTTTTCAGGACTTCATTGTACCAAGTGAGTCAGATTGATGAGTATTCGGTTAATAGAAACACCTCTCTGACTGTCTTCTGGGAATTATGTGCCTTTTGTTTAGGGACAATTTCTTCTCAACTTTTGATTACATTGCAATTAATGAGAGAACATGTAAACACATTTTTTCCTATATGCACCCAGCATCAGATAAATCAGCTGTTATACGTCTAACCCACCAAGAAAATAGCCAATATTCATTATTATTCCATCCATGGTTTTGTACTAGCTATACAGTCAGGAAAAAAAAAAAAAGGCCAAAACATTTTTAATATTATGACTCAAAAACTGACTCAAAGAAATTAACTGGATCTACATATTGTATGAGAATAATGGCACTGTTCCTTATTTTCTGTAATACTGAATTCAAAGTGTGCAAAATATGTCAAACTGAAAAACCTGGTGACTCATTACCTCCTTTCCATATGTACAAAATAAACTGTGAAAGGACTCGAACCTCTGTGCCACAAAATCCAAGCCTACAGGGACCAGCTATAGGAATGAGTGAATTTTCGCTCTCAGGCACCACTGTGCTTTCACTGATGCAAATCAGCAGAGGTCTGGCTGTCCATCATCCTCCTCCCCGTGAGTCTGCCACCCAGACTGCCAGCAGTGCCAGATGCAGGGGTGAAATAATTGCCCTCTCAATATGAGGAAGGGGTGCACAATTTCTACCCTCATTTACATTCATTTCTGTAGCATTTGTGCCCTTTTAAACCATGTAAATCATTCCTGACAAACCCTGAAGTACTTTAATGCTGAATCCCCAGTCACAGCAAGCATAGGGATATTCTACCATGGTGAGTTGCCTTTTATTCCTGCTCACAGAGCATCATGTATTTATTGCATCCCTGTGGAAAACAGATGAGCCAAGCTGAAAATCTCAAATAGTAGACCTGCTTGAACCACATGTTGCTGCTAAAGAAGTCAGCTGTTTGCACAGTGTCTTTTGGATCCATTTAGATAGCTCAAAATATAAATCCAACTTACTTATTTCAAGACATGATCCAAATTCTATTGAAGTGAATAGCATTCTGTTAACAGCAGCATCCCGTGTCTGCTCAGCCATGTATTTACAAATATTTAGTTGCTTCAGGAGGTTTTCAGAAGTGGCTGTGTGAATAACTGAAAACTGATGTGCTTACTTATGTAATGCAGCTCTACCAGGTCTTTCTACAAACACGTGTTCCGGTTTGGATAGCTGCTTACAAGAATTAAGTTAGTTCGTTGACACAAAAAGGCATAGAAAAGATCAGATTCTGACATTTCTTGTCTTGTTGAAGATCTCTTACTTTATGTTGATCTGGAGGTGAAATATCCTTTGACCAAAAATAAATCAGGGAGGACTCATTTCAAAAGACATTCAACTGCAAATGCGTGTTGGAGTGCTGTTTTCCTTCTCCACCCTGCACAGAACTGAGATTCGCACATTGTAATAACTGTCACACAACATCTTCTGCAAAGTAGAGCGTAAGCTACCTTCAGGGATAAATCTTTCCTGAAACATTGAAGAGAAGTGGAGGACATGTAAGTCAGAATTGGCTTATCAATAAATGTCTCCTCAGTTGCTCTGGTGAAAAGAACACAAACACAATCACAGACTGGGCTGCATCATCTGTGACATGGGGCAGAAAGAGGAGTTCTTGTGAATAAGACTACAAGTCCCATAAAGTTGTGCTGAACACTCTCCTGGCATGGGCTCGCATGTCCCACCTGACATTTGTCTCCATGTTGCTCTCTAGGATCATGTCAGGACACAAGCAGATCTCTCTGGTGAGCACATGTACGATAAATTATGTTCATGGTTGATTGCTAGTTCTTGCACAATTAACAACAGTTAACCTCAATTTTAATATGTTGTTTGAATGAGTGACAAGCACAAATAGCATAATGACATCTCAAGAGATGGTGCTTCAGCTGCAAGACAGTATCCAACTGTGCACACCTGCATGTGTTCCCTGGCAGGAAAAGCTCCATCAACTCACCTAACATCTAGTTCTGGCAGGGTGGAACCCTGACTTTAACCACTTCATATTGAATTGTGATGTTTGCCAGTGACTGTCATGTATGTAGCATTACATTTGCTGTGCCATTGAACATGCCTTTGTCAAGAAAATTTTACAAAGAGAGAAGAAAGGTATGCAAATGAGAATGATCATTAAGGATGTTCTTGCATTATCCTTTTGTAAATTGATTTGTAGTCCAAGCTTCCCATCAAGGCTGATCACTCACTAGCCCAGTTTCAGATGCACAAATGTGTATCTGGCTTCTGTCCTGTAACCTCTTTCTTCACATTTTATATGTACCCATTTTAAAGACACGCACACAGAAAAATAGATATTAGTTCCAGAGCTACAGCAATCACATTCATTCTACTCACCTAAATGACTGGAAGAAATTTTGCAAGCAAGACAAATATTTGCATGAAGATGGAAAATGTAAATGAGAACGATTTGGACTAGAATCCAAGCTCCTGAGTACAAAGCCAACAGCCCTATTAACCAGACCTTACTGCCTATTTTAAAGTGTGGCAGATACAAGTCAACCAACTAATCTACTCTTAGATCATGCTCAAGTGTCCATCTGAGCTCCAGGCACAACCTGCAGTGTTCCAGACTTTGCCAGCATAATACAGACAGTGAACGTGCATCCAAGGAAGCCATCCTGGCACAAAAAAGTTATAGTC
Organism: Grallaria varia; assembly: GCA_013396735.1. Taxonomy (NCBI): domain Eukaryota; kingdom Metazoa; phylum Chordata; class Aves; order Passeriformes; family Formicariidae; genus Grallaria; species Grallaria varia. The sequence continues at coordinate 17,455 of VWZG01004767.1, forward strand.
ATGGACACATTCCCTACAACTAAGCCTGCACCATCTGTTCCAGCCTGTAAATGCAAGTAAAATGAATGTAATTCACTACACAATCATGCCATGAAAAGCAGAATATAAATGATTTAACTGTATGTCCTTTATTTGATAGTCACTGTGCTTTCCTTTATAAATGTTACAAACACAAATCATGAAGTACATTTCGTCCAAAGTAAGAAATGTAATTTTCTTTCTTCTTTTTTTTTTTTCCCAATCATTTCAAGTCTTAATGGAAAATTTAAGAATGTGCTCATAAAAGAGCCTTTCTTCCTACTGTCTGAGTTTCATGTGCAGCAATACATGACTTACTGTGCTCCTATTTTCTGAGCCACTAATAAAAGTCAGTTTTCAACAACCCACCAGACAGTGCATCAACTTAGATGTCACACCCCTGTAAGGGAAGCACTAAAAGGACATGATCCTCTCTTAAAAATCTGTGCTTCTGTGATGTCTCTAAAAGCTTTTTATGAGCATGTGCCATTCAATCACAGAATTGGAAATTTATACCTATATTTTTATTTTCATTTTTCCCTACTACTTGTTTTAGAACATTTAGGGATTTTGTAACCAGAATGTCAAGAAGAGCACCATCATTTAAAATCAAACCATCAGACCTGTATTAATGGATTCATGGTTGCAGAAAGATCCATAGCTGAACATCAGAAATTGCAGCACAGGGTGGTGAATGAAGTCAGGAAAAGTTTCAGATGGCACTGTGAGGCATGGCTGGATTTCACAACTCATGAAGGAGAGCTCCCTGAGTGATGGTCAACATGCACAGATAACCTGGAGGAGAGCACTAGAGACATGTTGGGAAGGGGAGTCCTGAAAGAGCAGAGCACCAGTGTAGCTTTGGCTGCAACTTCAAGTTTGACATTGCCTAAGTAATTCTGTCCAAAATCCCATGCCTGGGGCCAGATGTAACAATGTGGAAGCAATAGGGAAAAAACGAATGACTGGGACTGAGGTATTTATTTTGGTAGGAGCCTGTAGTGGAGAAAGTGAAGTGCATGGACATCTGAGGGGGCTGAAGTCATAGTCAAGGTCTTGATGTCTTTTGTGTTATCACAAGGGAATGGATTGTGACCTTGTGTCTTATATATTGTGCCTTTATGTATTTCCAATGTCACATTCAATTGTGACTTCACTTGGTGGCAAAGAGTGATGGTTCCAAATAGTAGACCATGACACCCTCAGGAGATGGATTGTAATACTGTGTCTCTCACTGCTTGTTCGGCTGGCACCAGAGCCTGGGTCAGACTAGCTCAGTCCTTGACTCCTGCCAAGCGCATCCACCAGTGGGAGCAGCCTCTTGTCCTCCGCTCTCCCCAACCTTCTGCAACACACTGACATGGACAGGGAGACCAACCCGGAAGGGCTGCCAGAGGCCAGCAGCCAGGCAGGGACAGCTGCCAGCACCCTGGCTGAAAACACTCTCCATTGCCCTGTGACTGTCGGTGGCCTCCTACCCGAGGTCTGGGCAGGACTTTTCCGTCAACACCAGCATCTCCTGGACCCTGTGCTGCCCTGGCTGCACCAGAGGTTGGTGGGAATATACTGGGACCAGTGGTGGCTGGTAGAGAGTGCAGAGAGCAGCTTCCTGCTTGGGCTCTGTGTGCACGGTCCAGTTGCAGAGGTCTTAGTCAGGAGGCTGCAGCAATTTCTCCAGGAGCACACAGAACCACTGGTCCACAGCGTCATAAGCATCATTGAGAGCTGGTGCAGTGAGAGGGCCAGGAAGCTTCTGCACTCCCACACTGCCAGGGATGAGGATGACAACCCTGAAGCCACTTCCATCTCCAGCAGGAGTCCCAGCCACCTCCATTCTGTGCCCATCCCTGCAGGGCAGGTCCAGCCACAGGAAGAGCCAGGGCAGGAAGTGGCCACGGACCCCACTGCCCAGGACAGCAGCTGCAGCCCCTTGGCTTCAGGACAGGACAGGAACCACTTGCCTGGTAGGCCCAGGTGCCTCTCAAAGAAGAGGGTCCTTGGACCCCTTGACACTGCCCAACCCAGCAAGAAGTGGCGCCGCTAGCAGCATAAACAGGGCTGGAGCAAATCTTCATGGAAAAAGAAATAAATTAGTCTTTTCCTGACACAGTCTCTAGGCATGGCTTTCTCCCTCTTCTCCTGGTGTCTTTCCCTGACCTCACATCCCACTCTCATCCAAGGGCCTCCAGGAGATCCAGGGCTGCAGGAAATGCTGATGTAGCCACAACTTCTGAAAAAGCTCCATGGTGATGCTTCCAGAGAAGCTGAGGGAAAGATTGACCTGACCTTCATCACAGTGAAGAGGAAAACTGCAGTAGCACCTGACAGAATTTCTGCCCAAGACATGAGTGAAACATGAGCAGTTTGTGCTGTACAGTCAGAGGAAAGGCACAACCAACTGGAGTTAATTTAATCAGTGAGGAGAAAAAGACCTATGTGTTCATGTAGAAAGGAGTGATATAAAAGGAAGGTGGGAAGAAAAGGAAAGGTGCTTTAAATTAAGGAGAGGAAGAGGTAATATCAGAAACACTGTTTGTATGGACACTAATAATACATACGGATCTTGCAGGTGTGATTACAGGGTGATCATTTTGTTGGAGAAAAGGAAAAATTAGCAAAGGCAGTTGAAAAGGGGAAGAAAAAGTATCAACATTTAGTACATAATTTTTGGGGGTTTTTTGGTTTATTCCTGGTGTTCTTCCAAACAAGAAGCTCAGTGGTTACTTTGAGAGATGCTTCTGAGCCACCTGCAGCCACAACTCAGACCTACCTCCAGCACCAGAATTCACATTTTAGAAGCCCAAAAATATGCTGGGACAGATCAAGTGTTTTTCATCAGTGTTCTTCATGCCAGAAAATGTAGTTTCCTCACAAATATGCTTCATCTGGAAGAAAAAGGGACTTTGTTGCAACTTTGAATAATTAAGTTATTACTTCATCCTACAATAAAAAGATAAATTAATTGGGTTAAAACAGTGGATAGGACTGCATAAATCTAGATTTTAGTACCATTTCTGGTGAAGAAATCCCATTCTGATATTTGGTTTGTAGTTTTCTCATCTGTGCATCTCGGTTCTTATCTGTTTATCTTCATAATATGAAGAATGAGGGCATGACTGCACGAGCTATTCTGTTACTATGGTAATGGCTGCTGCAAAAGAGCCTATTAATAAATATTTGAAAAATCTGCAGCCATGTCCTTACCACCTCCTCAATAACTCCTACCCCTCCCACTCCATATTGTTTCAATTACTATTTTAAGGAAAGGTATGCACATTTCAAATGTTGAGCTTTATATAAGGTAATCCCATCATCCACATATACTCACTGAAAGAAAATAACTGATTTGTGCATTCTATAAAATATTATAGGCATGCCTTACTCAGAAACACAGCAATTAGCCATAGACATGCCCCTTTGGGGGCAAGGGAGATGGGAAGATGAAGAAATCCTTATTTCCAAAATCTAACTCAATTTGTTGTTACCTGTTGCACATTCAAAAGGATCATTCAATCTCAACAACATTTGACACTGTGTGTGAGGAAGAAAAAGAACAGACAGTGATGAAATGTTCCTGTATGACTTTCAGTTTCTGCCTCATAACAGTGCCCAATGGTTGGTGTAAACCATGTCTGATATCATGGCACTGACATGGCATTAATGAGCAGCTATTCCTGCTGCTGACCTTGTTCAATAACTTCATAGACCTCTGGCTATGTCACATTAATGTGTATGGATTAATGTGTATGCATTTCAATTAGACCTGTCCTCTAGAGATTAATACAAAGCAAACACTACTGCACATTCAAACAGAGACATTGGCTAAATGATCTCAGTTACTAATGGCACAGACTTTACTTTTCTGGCAACAGACGGTAGGACTGAAACCATTTCAGGAAACGCTGCATGGAGGACAGTGGACAGTCACAGCACCACAGCTCAGAATTCCAAAATGGAATAGAGACAAAATGTTCAGTTGATCTCAAAGTTGGTGTTAAAGCTTAGTGACAGAGCAGCATAAACGGATCCATTTCAATACCATGATTGATTAAAACCCTTCCAAGTTCTCAGTAATATGCAACTGAATATACATTTACAGAAGATAGTAAATAAATTGATCAATGACAACTCTTTTAGGGTTGCTTGGAGAATTTACAAGGCAGATACTCTGGTGGGAGTTTGTTATAGATCACCCAACAAGGATGAAGATACAAATGAAATATTCTATAAGCAGCTGTAAGAAGCCTCATGATAGCTGGTCCTTGTTCTCATGGGAGACTTGGACTTACCAGATGTCTGCTGGATATACAACATAGCAGAGAGGAAACAGGCCAGAAGGCTCCTAAAGTTTCTCTGTGTGGCTGAGAACTCCCTGACAAAGCCAGTGAGGGAAGGCACTTGCTGGAGCTGCTGTTTGTGAACAGACAAGAGCTGGTGGGTGCTTGGAGGACTGGAGGCTATCTTTGGATCAGTGATCATGAAATTACAATGGTTTTGATTCACGGAGGTGTAATCAGGGGGTTCAGCAGAACAGCCACCTTGAACATCTGAAGGACAGACTTTAGGAGACTGGTTGAGAGAATCCTTTGGGAGACCATCCTGAAGGGCAAAGACTGCCCATGTCAGACAACAATGACTCAGCACTCAGAGACCGGACTTCCATTCTGTGTTACAGTCTTTCCTTCCGTGTATGCCACCTTGACGGTGTGGAGAAGTTCCTTCTTTAGTCCAACTGTTTCACGAAGACCCCAGGCCAGCTAGGGTCCCTCACAGCAATAGTCAGTGAACTGCTATGCAACTCAGCCTCATACAACTCCATGGTGCTGGATGAAATTCACCCTCAACTAAAAGTGCATCTACAGATTTCCTGGTTCTAGGTCCTTGCTTCTGATTTGGAGATACTCAGTCCTCTGCAATTGTGTAAAACAAAATCTGAATATGTTTAGATCCCTCATCATTATAGTTTTCACTTGATAACCAAAAAAAAACAACAACAACAAAAAAAATGTTTTTGGCTCTGAATTCCTACAGGAAGAGGAAGAATCTCCAAACCCTTGATTCTCACACAAGAACCCTAAACTAACTTAGCATCAAATACTTCAGAGTAGAGACCAAGTTTGCTTTTACATCAGAGAAGTCTGATATTGCCTCATGTCCGGTCTGAAATCTCTTGAGGAGAACCTCTTCATCCATATCAGTTCTGGGTCTTTTGTAACATACACATGTTCTGTGGTCCGTGGTTATTCTCTGGGATAACTTCACTAAAAATCAAACTAAAAACTCAGTGTGCACTTCCACTGGTAGCTGATGGCCAGTAGCAGACAGAAACTCTCTACATTTGCAGTAAAAAATTGAAAACATTAAAATATACTTTAAATTTTTGCCATCTTCCTGCTTTTCTGAAGTTTATTTATCCAACCACCACCTAGAGTTACAAATGTCAAAGATCTAGATCAGGCAGTTCCTCTTCCCAAAGGAAAACAATCTCACAACGTAACACTTAAAGATTTCTGTGCAAGGCAGATACAGAAATACCAGTTTGTATAGCTTTGGCTGCTTTCCTATTACTTGTTCCACCTCTCACTTTACCTTTCATTAATACAACAAAGGCTCCTAATGCTTGTAATAAGCTGAAGCAATAGAAAATCGTGATTTCTATGGCTAGACCCACACACATTCATGGGCAGTATAAAAGTCTCCTTTAAGTACGAAAAGTCTGCCGAGAGCTGACAAGGAAAAAAGCACAGTTCTCTGACAACTACACAAACAAAATTATGAAAACTTAACAGGCTGAGGTGGAACTCTTTAAAGTTGTCTCTTTTTTCAACTCTGTTGGTGGTGAGCGAGAATGTCATACTTACCTGTACCTTTCCCATCCTTTTCCCCACGCTTCCTTTGGAACTTAATGCCAGAAAAAACTGTAGTCTCCTAAAGTGCTGAACTGCTTAGTGGGACAAGCAGAAATCAAAATGAATGTGGATCAGCAGATGTATAAGTATAAACCCTGCTTAAAATAAGGAATCAATAGTCCTATAAAATAATCACAGGGATTCCTACAGAAGCGAAGGCAAAGGAAACTGAAGGAAAATAATTTGTGCCTTCCATGTATATTTCAGAACTAACTAATGTTTATAAGATCCCTGAAATCAGCCAATCGATACTACCTTTACATAGCAAAAATATATTTGTTTGACTGTTTCTCAAATGGCACTGGATACAAAGCTGGAATACATTAGAAATGGACTTGATAAAACTGAGCTAAAAATCTTCTGTACTACCAACAGGAAAAGCAGTAGGAACAATGTGAGGCTTTCATGCAATATTCCTGTCACTATCACAGGAATGAAGTGCGATTCAGCTAGATTTATTCCTAGTAAAAGGCATCGAAGGATACTGCTAGATAATCAAGTAGCTGACAAAACACAAATAATAATGTTGTATACATGTTTCTCACCATGGCTGCAAGGTGATAGCGATAACATGAGCTCGGGCTAAGGAAAGGAATTGAATCAACAAATCTCTCCCTGAGATTAAAAAAAGAGAATGCTATTGACTTTTAAGACTAGAAGTTGCTCTGCAGAAGGAAAATTGCAGTGGAAGATGCTGATATTAAAATTTTTCCTACTTTGGTTTGGAAATAAAAGCCAAATCCATGACAAAAATGACACTTTAGAAAACCATCATATACATTCAGGGTTTTTCCAAAATACATTTTAAAATAACAGCTAAAAGAGAAGTACAAAAGTGTAATTGTAAACAAACAATTGTTTTGGAGATTGTGGTTTTCTGCTGAGGCCTTGGAGATGTTATATTTAGGGTTACTTCACATTTTTAATGGTTACCAAAAAAAACCCATTTAAAGCTGTCAGTGATAACATTTGCAAAGAAAAAAAAGGGAAATCAGTAAGCTGACAGAAACCACTCTCTGATGAATTTCATGTGTGTAATCAAAGTATTTCTGGCTTCCTTAAACAAAAACAGAACCAAAACCAATCAACCAACCAAGCAACTGGGAAAAAAAATTAAAAATAAAAGAGGAGAGGAGAGGAGAATTATGACGTCTGAAGTCACACAGTTTGGAGTTGTGCCCTTGAAAACCTTAGCCCATCAGTCAGTCCATGGTTACTTCCATCTGCAAATGCCTCTAAGGTGTGTATTCCTTTATGTGCACACAGAGTTATCCAGTGCTTATTTGCTGCCCAAAAGCCCATGAATTTGATATCTAAATCCTTAGGAGTTGCTTTTCAGAAGTGGTAAGCCTCCATCTGCTCTCATGGGGAAGTTCTACTTCTGTCAATTTTTAGTACACCTGGAAACCCAGCCCCTAATTTAAAAAGATATTAAAAATGTATTTTAAAATGCTGTACAGTCTTATGGCTTTGCTCTGCTACTGAAACAGGTACATGAAATGTACTGGCATTTTAATCACATCCAAATTGATCGTTCTGTAAAACCTTTCCTGTAAAATAGCCACTAAAGGAAAAATGAAAAGGCAATCAGGGGACTGCTGACCTTGCAAACTTATCCTGCATTTATCAGAGAATGGGGTCTTTTTAATTAGGTCATAGGACAAATTAATTCTTACTAAGAAGTTGATTCATACAGACTCGTTGATTTCAAATTAAAACCACCAGCACAAATTAAGCGGAAATGTGAACACTTGCTTCTATGAGGTCTCTAGTATTAGAGATCCATTGTTCACCACATTAACAAAATTAACATTTTGGATATTTACTTTTTTGCTAATAGTCACCCCTTCTACCCTCTTTGTAACACCAGATACAGAGTTTATAGCAACATGGCCCATGGGCTGGTAGGGCATTGCAGAAGGCCCCTGTGTCAGCACTAAACTTTCACATTTCCCAGGGCACCCACCTCTTGCCTTTAATTCCAAACTACAGCTCACTGCTTGAAGTAAAAATTCACACCTATAACCTGTATTTGTAGCTGGTTCTTATTTCCCTGTCCAGAAAACAAAGGTGCTTTGATCTCAAATCAAAACAAAGGGAGGGGAGAGTCAGGTTTTGGCATCTGGGCCACAGGCACAGGGGTTGTGCAGGATGCTGCTCAGTGAACTCTTTGCCAGCCTCCTCTCATTCTTGTGTATTCCCTCCAGCCTCTGGCACAACTGGGCTGCATGGGGTCCAGACAACACTGTCCTCTGAAAAGTTCTGCCCAGACCCACGGGCTCTGGCTCTGCATCCCTGTGCTCAGCTGGGGACAGTGTCCCCTGAGGAGAAGACAGAGTGGGCACCACAGGGTGATGAGGGCAGTTTTTGGCCAGGTGGCCAGGAGCAATCCCTGCCAGGTTGCTGTTCTCTCATGACTGTTGGGTGAGGTGATGGCAAACTATAGATAGTCTTACTTGTCCTGCTCAGAAAACCTGACAGCCTCTACTGTTCTGCAGAGTGGGCACAATGGATTTCTCTGAACCCACCACAGCATACAGCCCAGGCAGAATTTCTAAGTATTGACAGGGAAGACCAGAAGCCACCAAGTGTCCTGGCAAATAGCGCACTTGCAGCATGTCCCTGTGGCCATATGTGCTTGTTGCAGCAGGCTGTGAAGAGCTGAGGACCAGGAGCTGCTCCCATTGGCAGTCTTGCTTGGCAGGAGTCCTGGCTTGAGCCAAATTTGTCCAGACTCTGCTGCTCTCAAGCAGAGAGGGAAGCTGCATTGCAATCTATTTCCCCATGATGCCACAATCCACCACTTAGTGTTACCATTCTCCACCACCCAAGCCTGGCCCACCCACCCTGCAGTGGTGGAACCCTGGAGTAGCTCCACAGGAGCCAGCTGAAGAGGCATGTCAGACCCCTCAACAATCCAGCCAGCAATACACAGGAAGGACACAGACGGCGGTTCATAGCTGAGAGAGCATTTGCGGACATCTCCAAGAACAAGTATTTCAGGGATTCCCTACACTTCTGGGATCTGCCCATCATCTCTGGCAGAAGCATTAGGGCCTCAGCTGAATCACCAATGGGCCAAGGGCCTTCTGGCAACTTTTCCTATCATGCTGCATACCTGGGTAACTTGCTACACAAGGACCCTTTTTCTCCTCTTTCCCAGTGCCCTGCAGGGTATTAGGGACCAACATAAAAAGCTCATGGCCCTTTGTATGTAATAACATGGTTTTTATATTCCATGCCAGTGTGAAATAAAGTTTTTCTGTGGGTCAGGAGAGGCCAGGAGCCACTTGGCCTTCCAAGAAGTCTTAGGTGATCCAAACAGATGAAGCTGCTGCGATCAGCTCTGATCAGAGCAGTTGTTGACCCAGAGAGAAAGCTATCGCCTCCTTATGCTGTGGAACTTCTCTTGTAGATGTTGGAATCTGAAGCACAACCGATTTCTTGGTGGAGTTCTTAGGGTGCGCAGTGTTTGATCGGCCAGCATTGCGATGGAGGGGCTGATGTCATTTGTCATTCCTAGGAGGGCTGGAATACAGAAGAATGGAACCAAGATCAGACTCCAGATCTGTGAGGTCCCCTGGAGCTCTTCGGGCAGTGCCATCCCACCCAGCTCTTCCCATGGCCAGGAGGGAGCAGGTGCTCACCCCAAATGTCTCACATGCCCTTGAAATCTCTGCTCTGACTGCTCCGACTCTTGTCCAAACAGGGAGCAGAGCTCTTCACAGCTGGGGCAGGGATTGCAACTCCCTGTCCAGGCTCTTTACCCCTCAGTTGACACCCCCACTGCCCTCACTCACCATCACAGATGTCCTGGAACTCTTCCTGGTGTCCCCTCACACGCTGTCCGGCGAGCCCTGGGAATACACATCCTGCCATGGCCCCACTGGCCCAGCTCCTGGATGCCGGTGTTGCCAGTCCATCCTCCTCCCCTGGCAGGGCTGAGCCCGCAGCCTTCCCAGATCGTGGTATCCAGGGGTGAGAGAGAGTGGCAGGGGCCATAACCCTGCACTTGGAGTCTGGGGTCCAGAGCCACTGGGCTGAATCCTGTTGCTAGTGCAGCAGCCAGGGCTGGGGAGGGGTTGTGGCTCACCAATGAACCTGATGGCCGTCTCTCGTATGGCCTCCTGTGGGCTCTCCAAATATGTCAGGGACTGGCGCCAGTACTCCTCTGTTGTTCTTCTGTTCTCTGACAGCTGGAGAGAGCACAAGGGGCAGGAGGGAAGGGATGGCACAGCCTCTCCCCCTTGACCAGTGTAGTGGGTTTCTGTGGATGAGTTTTGGTAGTGGGACGGCTACAAGGGTGGTTTCTGTTAGAAGCTGCTAGAAGCATCCCTTGCCCTATGGAGCCAATGATAGTCAGCTCCAGGAGTGACATCCTGCTGCTGGCCAGGGCTGAGCCAATGAGAAATCATAGTAATGCCTCTGTGATAACATATTTAAGAATAGAGGAGTGTTGCACAGAAGACATTCCAGCCAAGGAAGAGGGAGCGAGAACATGGGATAACAACACAGACACCAGGGTCAGTGCAGAAGGAGGGGGAGGAGGGATCCCACGGGAGCAGGGGAAGGATTCACAACCAAAGCCTCTGCAGTCCATGGAGGACCACTGGGGTGCAGAGACCCGACTGCACCCCATGGAGGAATAGCCCCGAAGGGTAGACTCATATTACACGGGGCAGAAACAACAACTGACTGCAACCCCTGTAGAGAGAAGGAGGGGTGAGGGGAAAGTTGTGTTATTTCTCACTCTTTGGCTTATCCTGTTAGTAATAAATTTNCAACCAAAGCCTCTGCAGTCCATGGAGGACCACTGGGGTGCAGAGACCCGACTGCACCCCATGGAGGAATAGCCCCGAAGGGTAGACTCATATTACACGGGGCAGAAACAACAACTGACTGCAACCCCTGTAGAGAGAAGGAGGGGTGAGGGGAAAGTTGTGTTATTTCTCACTCTTTGGCTTATCCTGTTAGTAATAAATTTAAGTCTTATCCCCACTTTGAGTCTGTTTTGCCCGTGATGATAATCAGTAAGTGACCTCTCCCAGCTCTTATCTCTACCTCTCTCCTCTGTTTAGTTGCAGAGGGAGGTTCGATAGAGCAGCTTCAGTGAGTCCCTAGAATCTGGCCAGGGCCAACCCACTACACCAGCCAGTCCACGGGCCCAGGACTGGCCTCTCCTGCTCAGATACCCATGACACCCAGATAGCTGCTGGGTGGTGCTGGGGTTTGAAGGGAGCAGAGGGCTGGCCACTCCACAGTTATCCTCAGTGCCACTCTGCTGCCAAAACACAGCTGTGCCAGGGATCCATCAGCAACCTGGTCCAGGGGTGAGAGGAGCCTGGAGAAGAATCCACAGGGCCATACATCGGAGGAAAAGGAGCAGTGTGTGGGGTGCAGGCTGGTGGCAATGGGTGCAGCAGCAGGCAGGAGCACAGCTGCCAGCCCCACACTCTGGGTATTGGGGGAAAAGGGCTTGTTCAGGCTGGGTCTGGAGCTTTGGAGCCATCATTACCAGACACTCGCTGACTCTCCATGGCTGCTCCTTCTCCAGAAGTTCCCTGATATTCCTCTTCTTCAGGAACTTGGTTGCATGAAGCAGGGTTTCCAGAGAGGCCTGCAGAGCAGCAGAGACTGGGAGATGGTACTGCAGCCCCGTAGGTGAGGACAGGAGGAGGCTGAAGAGCTTCAGTCTGTGAGTTGCCAGGGCCAGAGACAGCTGGACCACCTCCCATGGGGACACCAGCAGCTCAAAGGACTCACCTCTGCCACAGAGTGGCTCTCATCGTGCAGATGGTAGAAGAGTAGGAGCAGACTACGGTGCACCCACGTCTTCAGGTGCCTTTTTCCATCTTTCTCTGCATAGACTATAATGTCTCCAAAGAGGTGAATGGAGAGTAGTCGCACCTGGGTGGCGTCCTTGTGGAAAGGAAGAGGGAAAGACCTCAGCAGTACCTGCTCCAGGCCCACCTGGGCATGGGCCTGAAAATCCACTGGGCACAAAATATCCTGGCAGCACACAGCTGCCATGGTAGGGAGCACAGAGTCTTACATTGTCAAACAGTGGCAGCAGCACCTCAGCCAGCTGCAGAGCGATGGCAATGGCAATTGGAACCTCTTTGTCCAGGAGCACCTTGTTGAGCACAGAGAGGGTCAACTCAACCAACTTCCCATCTGCATCCTTCAATAGCTCCATGAGGCTTTCAGTAAGGCTGTGCATCCTTTTGGCCTGTGTGGAACACAGTGCTGTGCTGAGAAACCATGGAAGGCTGTTCCACCAAAACCGCTCCAGTGGTGCAGCCCCATGCTGAAGCCTTGGTGCCCAAAAGCCAAAAGAATCAGGCAGGAATGTAGAGGCAGAAGTGTTGCAAGCAGCTGCCACAGCTCCCGAAGCCCAGCCAAGTCCCATGTACTGCATTCGCCAGCACTCCTTAGCCAGCCCCACACTGCCAGCACAACTTCAGCCAGCAGACCCCTTCTCACCATCAAGGGACGCTTGCAGAGTGAGAGGAGACCTCTGAGCACCAGGTGATGCATTTCTTTGCAGTCACTCTGCAGATGACTTGACATGAGCTGCAGGATGGTGTCAACCAGTTTCTCTTCTTCAAGGCATTTCAGGAACTGAAAGACACATGTTGCATCACACAATGATGGATGCCCGGCTAGCAGGACCCCAGCACCACACAGGGCATGGGGAATGGCCATGGGCAGCACCCCAGCCCAGCCAAAGGCAGCAATGGCTGTGGAGAGCTCCCCTGGGCTCCCTGCCCTCTTGTCCACTTTGCTGTGCTCTCCTGCCTGCAGCAACCACAGATTACTCAACCTTGAGGAGCCACACCTGAATGAGGGTTGGTACCAGGGCGGCAGGAAACAAGTGTCACCCCAGCAGCAAGGGGCCAAGGGCACAGAGCAGAGTTCCCCCTCCACCCCAGCTACACCAACTGGGCTCCCCACACAGCAGTGTGGGAAGTCAGAGTGGCCAGAGGCAGCTCGGCAAGGCAGCAGTCACCACAGGCTCACCTCGACAAGGAATGCCATGGCAGGGACCTTCCAGCGTGACTTCTCCTGCATGAGCAACGTGACCAGGTACTGTGTGATCCCTTCACGCATGGGCCTGGAGACATGACACATCTCTCTGGCAGGAGGAAGAAGACACCATGAACCCTGAGCAGGGTGGGAAAATCTCTGCCAAGACTGACTCACAGATGTCCAGTCTTTCCCCACCACCACTTGTCAAAAGAATGGCAGTTCCATACAACAGCAGCCTGCTTTTGTGAAGAACACTGGAAAAATACTTAGGGAAGTCCCCCAGGCTCTGCTGCTGGTCCTCAGTGCAACCTGTTCTGCTCCAGCAGGCGGCCTACACAGACACCCTCCTCTATGCCATCAGTCCAGGCCCCACAGGAGGGCATGCCAATGCTCTGAGAGGTGGCTGCTCCTGTGTACCTGCCTCTCCCAGCATTTTTGTCTGCTGGACCATCCCTTGGTGACAAGCTCCTCTCACCCATGACCACAGGGACTGTGTGGGGCTGCCTGTCTGCAGGGAAATGATGGGGGTAGTGAGGAGAAGGAGGATCTCACCTGGCCAGCAGACCCACTGCATAGCAGTGGGTGTCAGGGCTGAGCATGGTGTCCCAGCCCTTCCTACGTTCTACTGCCAACACCACATCCTCGTGCTGCAGGCGGCAGAGCAATGCTTTCACTGTCAGCACTGCAAACCTGTGTGCAGAGCAAAACAAGTAATGCAGGGAGCCCTTGCCCCAGCCTCATGGCCATGGGAGGGACAGAAGGTCTGGGATGGTGCACCTGTTGGGGTTGGTGGGATGGTGGTGTCTCTGCCGGCATCTCCTCCAGAAAAAATTAATGTTATTTGGCATCTGCTCTATGCTGCAGAAAACTTGGACAAGCAGAGCCACAAAGAGATGGGGGGCCACCACTGCTGCCCGTGGGGACAAGGGCATCCGGATGATTTCCCACAGTGCCCTGGTTGCCTGCAAAATACAAAACACCCAGAGACCATGCTCAGGCATTTCTCTGGGCCAGGAAGAGATGCTGGGGGAGCACCCAGCCTGGCTGTCCCTGGACCTGCCCCTAACCCAGGCTTCCAGCCAAGTGCCTGAGTCAGTGAGATGCAGAAGTGGGAAGGATGGACAGCTGACAGAGAAAGGCAGAGAGGGGCAAGAAAAGGCCTGGTGAGAAACTCACAGCCAGGGCAAAGATTTCCTTGCTCTTCCCATCAGAGGTGTGTGTGCTGTGCAGCGGCCAGTCCTCCAGCACACAGGGCAGCTCCGACAGCACCAACTCTGCAGTCCTGCTCGAGGACACCATCACCTTCCACATGGCCACAGCAGCTCTGCAGGCCCAGAGATGTCTGTCAGTGGGGTCTCAGCCACAGCACCATGGCCTGGGCAGCTGGCTGCCAGCCCTGCCTCTTGCCCACAGCCCCTCACCACTAGCACTCAGTGAACATGTCCCTGCAGGCAGCAGGGGGCCAAGTGACAGTGCCTGGAGGGGCAGGGAGGGAGCACGGCAGAAGGTTCTGGGACTGACATGCCAGAGCTGGGAAATGGAGCAGGAAGAAGGTCCTGGAACTCTCCATAATTCTGTCAGCCCACATGGGGCGGCCTCTACTGCGTGATAGGCTCTAAAGGCTGGTGAACCCTGAGCCCCAACGCAGGTGAGTCCCATACCTGTCACAAGATGGAGCACAGTACAGGAGGGTCACTACCACATCACTGGGGTGTGCTTGGGCCAGATCCAGAATGCTCTTGTCAAGCCTGTGCTCAGCAGACAGATCTGTGTTGGTCTTGAGCCACCAGTGGATATATGCCACAATGGTCGGCACCTGGAGGAGGCATCAGGGAAGGTAGGAATGCTGCCAGAGTCAGCCACATTCCCAGTTTCTGCAGGTATTTCCTTCCATTCCCACTCCACAGCACTAGCCTAAAAAGCTTTTGGGTGTTCAGATGACCCAATTTGAGGGGCCACACAATTCTCAGGGGGCTTGAACCCCTGCAGCAGGCTACTTACATGCTTCAAATTGGAGATCTCACTCTTCACAAGCAAATTCAGCATGGCAGTATAAACCTCTGAGTTATAGCTTTCAGAGTTTGTCATGCCCTCAAGGGCTGTGATGGCAACCTCCTCACGTTCAGCAATCTTCACAAATTTCCAGAAGGTCTGCAGAAGGAAGGACCAAGAAAAGAGGGTGATCCTATCAAGCACTTCAATGGTGGGGCTCAGCTAAACAGTAAGAGCATGCCCAGCCCAGGCACAGATGGCAGCAAGTACCTGTACTCTATGGCTGAAACAATTAAGCATTTCCTCCTGCTCTTCTGTCAGGACTGCAACTGGATCTGACAAAGACCAAGCAGAGATTAGGGGCTGTGGGAAATGCTAGAGAACACAGCGAAGCCTCCCCAGACTTGTGCTTCCCAGGCAGGACCCACCCCATATGCCCAGTGAATGGAGCACAACTGCTAGATGGTCAGGCTATCCTCTCTTTCCCTCTTTCCCTGGGGATGTCCACAGGGGATGAGAGGGGCCGAGCTGGCTGCAGCCACTAGCCCTGTGTCCCAGCTCTGCTACTCGCCTGCCCGCAGTGGCCGGAACTCCTCCATCTTTTGAGTTGGCCATTCTGGGGGAGTCCCAGGACCTTCCTCCTCCTTCTTCACACTGGCCCATGAGGGTCCCTCTGACATCCTGCTGTCTGTATTCGAGTAACTCTGACACAGGGATGGGAGAGAAGGGGTAACACCAGGGTCTTCCTCCTCCTTCTGCACCCACGCCTGTCTGGGTGTACTCTGGAGTCTTGCTGATATCTCACTCTCCTACCTCCAGGGTTCCTGAGGACACAGGGATAGGAGGTAACTAGGGAAAACACAGGGTCAGCAAGGAATGAGGTGGCTGTGCAAGGGATCACAGCAGCACTCTGTCCCACACATACCTTGTTGTTCCATCATGGCCCATGCTGTTCCATCATGTCCCATAATGTTCTTTCATGTCCTTCACGTGGGGCACTGTGGGGTGACACTGCCAGCACACATACCATGGTAGGTCACAAAGGGCCCTGTGACACTTTGCCATGTAGCATGCCATCAGCAATGCCCATGTCACAGCGTGTCACAAAGGGCCCTGAAACCACATGTGCCCTGGTGCCTCCAGCTGCCCCACCCCCTCAGTGCTGTCAGCCAGTGCATCCTCAGGGCCTCCCACCAGCTCATCCCTCAGGGCTTCTTGCCATCTCATCCCCCTGGGGCCTCCCAGCAGCCCAGTTGTCAGGGCCACCCATTGGCAGCACTTTGTTACAGTGCCCCCAAACCTTGGGCAAGAAAGATCGCTGAGGCTGCCTCAGCACAGATTTACTCACACTATGAAATATTTCTTATTGTTTTATCAATACCTAATTCTCTCGGGTGGGGAGAGGGCCACCCCTTAGAGACGGCAGTTTTGAAGGCTCTTTGGTGTCTCACTGCATTCAGCCTCCGCTGCTCCTGCTTGCTCTTTTCTCACTCAATTCAGCAGTCCCACACTGACAGCATGAGGGCATAGCCCTGAACAATCGCCAAAATGCCTTTGCTTATACTCACCTTCCTTCAACCTACCTGTCTGTTGTTCATTTTGGAAACTGATGAGAGACAAGTTCCTGAAAGTGTAAAAGGAGTCCTTTGACTGACCACTCATTCTCCCCGTGCTGTGAGACTTTCACTGCAGTTCAATGCCAAACTGCTAACTGCAGTATCTCTGCCGATGAAAAATGACAAACTCAAAAAATTGAAAAATTTTCACCCTTTATCAAGACAGTAAAATAATTCTTTCTTTTTTTTTTTTTTTTTTTTTTAAAATA
>VWZG01004767.1:34248-48416 GCA_013396735.1 Grallaria varia
AGGCAAAAATTTCCACACTATCATCTATGGGCTGGCTATATTGAAACAGGAGCAAGAGCATGAAAGAGTAAACTTAGCTGGTAAAACACCTTGCTCTGCTAAATCAAGAGAAAAAAAAAAATTGCTTAATGTTTGCTCTGCCTGTTTCACTAGAAGATCTTGTTATGTTCTGCTTCCTGGACCTAATCTTAGAAGAATCAACATAGGGGTCATAAATTATGACAAAGTATACATTTGAGTAGGGTAGAATGGTATTAAGCCAGTAGTTTTTTCAGGTTTCAGTAACCAGGTCACTACCAAAGGGAACAGAGAANCCTTTTATTCTGAGATTTTTTAACATCAATATTCCAGCTTTTTTTCTTTCTTTCTTTACAGCCTTTTGGTGATAAAAGCTTTTGTTTTGTTTTAGGTCTAGTAGTTAGACTTGTGTATGGAACATGTGTAGGAAAGTGTTTTATGGGAAACATTAAAAATTACAACACTGCAAAAGCATAAAACAGAAGTCCTTCTGTCTTAGCAAGTTCAAAGGACAAAAGGAACAACACTTTTGATGGTAATGAAAGGGATAAAAGAGATAAAAAGACTGAAGTAGAAAGAAACAAAGAAGAAAGCTTTAGAAAATCAAGAACACAAGTCACGTGGAACAACCATTTCAAACACCGTGGACATCAAACAAATTGGAAATTGATCACTAAGCCAATCTTCTGCTGTTATAACTATTGCAAAACACAGTAATAATTTTCAGATAAGTACAGTGGAACTAATATATTTAGTAATGGAGATGTTTTATGTGTTCCCTGAAGAGGCATCAAATGAGTAATAGTATTTCTAAAGCATTTAGCAGTGATTTCTGTTCTAAAGGAAAATGTTGTTTCCTTGTAAACAGATTCATAAGACTGCACACACAAGATGTTTTTATGTTTAGAATATGGATGAGATAATATTAGTGCAAACCGTACAGTTTCCAAACAGTGTGGAAGAAGATGTTTGGAAAACAAACACTCCACACGGCAGGTTGGAACACCACTGTGTCCTGTGGTTCTGTGATGACACCTACCAAGGTGGACATGCTCTTGCCTGTGTTTGACTTCCAGTGAAATGCAGCTTCGTTTCCTGTAACACATAGCACAAAAACAAGGCTTTCCAAACAGACAATGCTCACAGAGAGGATGATACTGCAACAGAGAAAATAACTGCAGTCTAAATAAGTGTTTAGAATAACTATTGAAAGCTCAAGTATTGATGCTAATTAATTAAATAGATTAATAAGAATTAAACTATGCAGAATGCCAGTGATTTCAACTTGAACTTCGAAAACTGTAGTGTTGATTTCAGACCACAGGAAGAGAACAGCTCCACCGCTCATCTCTTTTTTTCCCAGCTTTTCAAATGGTCTCATAAAATTTTTGTCATTTTCCTCATTATTTCATGCTCAGGCAAAGACTTGCTACAAAAAACCTCAGGTCATCTAAGCAAGCACTTTCCCTTTTTCACTGTTTATGTGAGATTACTGTTCTCCACTGGGTTCATGACTATAATCAGACTGGCCCTGTGGCCGAAAGCTGAGCCCAGCAACCACAGATGACTGCTTTGTCATGGCAAGATGGCTTATGCTCTTCCTTTTTCAAAGCATTCTCACCTCTTTCTCCTTGTAATGGAATATCCAATTGTTTGTCCAGCACAAATACAATTAAGACCTAAATCTCAGAATAAAACATCAGCCTTGCATTCTCACTTGCCTAAACCAGACACATTTGATTGCAATTTCCATCATTTGCTGTGCTCTCTGCTAATTCAAATTTTTTTTAACTTTCAATTTTCAAAGCAATTTTGTCCAATAAATTTGCCTAATTCTTAAACAATTTCCTTGCTCTGCCCTTAGCAATGGTAATTTTGTGTGTTGGCCTTACAGGAGCACATACAATATTCCTCAGCGAATGCCAGGGATTGCTGAGTGTGTTTCAGACCTCTGAATTTGTGGAGTATCTGTTCCCATAAACAGCAGAAGTTCAGAGAAAATGGCTTGTGCTTTTTTTCACCTAATTCACTCCACACACGGAAATACCCATAGAATTATACACTTCTTTCCTTCAAATTAAGCTAAAAGCCTGAGTGTTAACACACAGAGAATCATGGGACTGGGGACCAGGCATGGGGTATGAGGGTGTCTGGGCTGAAATTGAGCCTAGAAAAGTGGGAGGAGTATTGAAATTTCTGCCATTTATTTTCAATGCCTGAATTTGCAATTTAATGTTTGTGTTAACTGACAAATTAAGTTTAACTCCCCCTGACTTCCAATAAAGGAGTGAAACAAAAAAATGCTTGTCATAAACAGTGACTGTATTCATCAGCAAACAAGGAGCTGTTATTTGGCTGACCCAGCACTGAGCTTGACGCCACATCTGAAAGGGATGTTTCCAGGTAAGTAAAATACCTTTTTTTTTTTTTGCAGAGTCAAGGCCAGATTCTCCCCACACTAAAATGTCCTCCTTTCTTTCTTACTCAGCTGAGAATTGAATCTTCCTACCTGTAATTTATGAGGGTTTTTTACATTCAAAAAGAGATTTAAATTGTCTTTTGTCAAAGGAGAGAAAGATTATGGAAACAAGATTTTCCATGTAGTTTTGGTTTGGTTTGGTGCTATTTGTTGGATTGGTTGATTTGGTTTGTCTGCTTATGGCCTATAGTATGCACAAAGGCAAAACCCCTGGGAGGTGGATGCCTGCCAAACACTTGGATGCATAAGTATGCAGACTTTTATTCCTAGATTCGACAGTAAAAACCCTGCTTTGTCTTTTCCTTTCTTCATCTGAGCCTTTTGCAAATATTTGCAGTTTTTCTGTCTTGAATACTGATAACAGGTGCCTCAATTATTTTTTTTTTTTTTTAGTTGGTTGGCTTTTTTTTTTGGTGTNTTTGTTTGACTTTTCATTTAAGTCTGGAATGTTTTCAGGTTCCCCTCGTAAGAAGACAGTCTTTACTGAAGGACATAGCCAACGTATGAGGTGAGGTTTTGTGTCTATGAAATGTCCAGGTCTTGAGTACTTCCTTGGACAGGAGCTGCAAGATCCAGATGGTGAAGCTGATATTTCTGGACAAGAAGAGGGAGATATATCTTCCATTAATGGTCAAGAAGTTTTTCCAGCAGGCAGAAGGGTGCAGGAGGCCTGAACCCCAGGATCCCTGCAGGATTTGTCTGTCCCTCTCACATGCTTATGTGACACATAAACACACAGGCTCACAGCCATTCCTCTGGATGAGGAATAGTCCACACCATTTAAAGCCCAAGAATAGTATTCCAAAATCATTTCTGAACCACCATAGGCAGTTGACTGAACTACTTCTGACAGCAGCCAGAATGAGATGTAATTATTACTGAAAGCTCCCCTTAGTCCCGGTTTTGTTTATTTGTCACAGTCTTCACCACGACATTTAGTCCGCCTGGAGCTATTCAGGCAACAAATGCTGTTTCCTCTTGGAAGAGACACAGTGAAGCCTGAATGACCACAGAGAATGAGAATTTCTTCCATTTGAAGAATCTGGCCCCGGCATGTTTCCACAAGCTCAGCTCCCTTGAGGGAGGACAGTGGTCCTGGTAGACCTGAGCAACATGTTCAGGAGACAGGGTGACTCAAACAAGGGTATAACCACTTCAGGTTTAACAAGACTTGTGCCGACATCACATGGAGCAGTCCACAGACACATTCACACAAGGCTGAGGAATATACAGAGAGATCTTAGAGTCAGGGAGGAGCAGCACTAGAACAGTCTGAAACAATGTTCACATATGAAACAAATCCAAGTGAGCAAGCAGAGGAAGGGGCAGCAGTTGCATGTGAAGTTCACACCAAGTGAACTACGTTGTTCATCCCAAAACTGATGTGCATTTTCAGGGCAGCGACTTTTTGCTTTGTTGCTTTGTTTCGAGTGTAACAGACTTTCTGTTCTCTCCTCCCAACACTCCAAAGTCCAGAGATTAAGGTGGCCACCTAATTGTTGGTGAGCAGGTTTCAAAACTTGTTTTGAATCCACTGGACTCAAAAGCATGGATACTCTGTACGTGGTGTTGCAGGTAATATTAACTTTTTTTTTCTTTTTAATGGATTTCTACTTCCTGTGCAAATATATTTAGTTACTTGATAATAAAGCTGGGAATCTAGATGTTCCCACACTAGGTTACACCACACCTTTAAGAAGGGAGAACATGACTAAGATACTCTTTCCCATCCTGTAGCCAAGTAACCTAAGAAATATATGCAAAATTTAATTACTTTTTACTCATTTTCCAGGAATCAATTTTCCAAGGATTTCTCACTTATATCAGCAATGTAAGTCTAAACACTAAGTTCAGGTAAATTGTTCAGAAAAATGTACATTTATTTCTTCAGCTTCTATTCATGGTATTGTGTTTAGACCAAACTGCCTAAAACAGTGGCAGGAACATCCTTTGCCATAAGTACAGAAATAAACAGGAAAGGATGGATTCAGGACCAGCAGACCACAAGATCAGGAACACCTTGGGTGCTGCATGCCCACCATACCCAGCATCTCCTTAAAGTATAATAGTTATCACAGGTGTTGAAGGAAAAAATGTCCAGGCATCTGAGATGAAATGGTAAAGGCAGTGAAATAGCTGGGTGCAAATCAGAGAGTCAAAAGTTTGTTTTCCTACACTGCAAGGAGATCTTACCTGCCAGCAGCAGGGCACACAGGCAAGTTTCAGCTGAAAGACACCCAAACACAGAGAAACAAACAAGAAGAGTTACAGATTTTACAACCAGGTAAAATTCCCAGAGCAAAAGACAGGTAGTGGGGAACTTTCAGTCTGAGCATTTGTCAAAAAGGTACCCTAGATACAGTAGGCTAGGGTGAGCAACCAGAAAGTCCACCCTCAAGCCGAGAAGTTCATGCAAATGGGACAAAATGTCACATATTTGCATGAAAGAAATGGTATCCATGAAACACTCTTTCCTGGACAGCTTTATTCAGAGGAGCAGTACACCTCAGGGAACATTCCCAAGGCATGCTGTAGGCAATTTCACATACTCAAAACCAAGTAATTGCCTTTCAAGTTGATCAAAACTCAGATGCCAAGCACTTGTTGTATTCCATTAATTGTGGTTCCTATTCTTTTTCTTTCTCTGCAGCACATTAATTTATACATCGGCATCCCAACAGCTCCCTAGAGGCAGGCAGCTACACTCCAGCTGGCAATGTTTCATCAGCAGTGGGCTTCTCTGCTCAGTTTTATTTGCATCTGCTGTTTCCTTGTCAAACTTCTGTGCACACTTATTATTGTTTGCAGTTTGCTATTTCATTCAATTACTTGAAGGTTTTGAGCCCGAGGGATAATCTTGTTGCAAATTGTTTGTGTAATGACAACATTCTCACTTAATTGTATTAAATGCCAGGATATGCATTTAAAACAGCGTTAGCCATACGGCACAGTCACACAGAAACTTGTGAGTTGGTAAATGTTGCAAAGGGGCATGGTACAGGGAAGAAGTACCTCAGGAATGTCTGTGCTAAAATGCTGTCCTGTGCTGGAGTGTTTGGTGACAGTGGTATCCTCCTTCTCTAAATATGTGAGGTACATAAGCACGCGCCTGGCAGGATCCACATCCCCATTCTGAACTGATACATAATTATTGTCACTAGAACTTCAAGATCATCATGAAGCACAGCCCTGACTAGGCATTTTCTGACCTCTGCTTCTTGTGTAGAAAATGTTTAAGAAACAAATTATGCCCCTTCTTGTTCATAGTTACTTCATTTAATTCATAGTATACACGCGTATTCCCTGCATTTATTTTCCACACCTACATCACTTTGGAAGGGGGGAATTCTGGAAGACACCTGGGTGCTGATCCTATTAATGTACCATATTAATCTACCAATCTATTAATTTGCCTGGGGATTGTTGAAATAGCTGACCAAATACTGTATCCATCAAAGGTCGACGGATCAAGTGTCATCCACCAACTATGACACCATCCAACCTTTCAACAGAACATCAGAAATAGCCTTGGATCATGGAGCAAAGCATCTGTATCAGTTTCAGAGTCAATTTTATTATAGAAAAGAAATTATTTAGCACAGTATCAAGGCTTTTTCTTGACAGCGCAAACTTAACTGTAACCCAGCACAGACCCCACAAGGCATTCACAGTGATGAAAACTCACTCAGAGAGAATGCCTCTGTAGCTCCTGCTGAGCACACTGACCAAATCACCCCCTTGCTTTTAACTTCAAGCACCACAATATTTTTCCTGCTAAATCCTGTTCATGTAACACAGTGTAAAGGCATTAAATAACAAGCCATTGAATGACCATTGTGGAGGAGCTATATTGGTAGGCTCGTGTAGGAATCAGACGATTCCTTGATCGCAAGAAACATATGCACTTGCTTTGGTTTTCTTCTGTTGTACCTTGTGCTCCTCAAACAAAGAGGGCCATTCAGTTTTGGCACGTCAATGAGGTCAGCTATGAGCGAGTATGGTAATTTGTCTCAATAATTCTCTTTAATTGACTGACAAATCCTCAAGTGACAAAAGTAGTTGTTCATAAATATAAATCCCATTTTTTCAGTAACAAATTTTCATCCTTTCCTGCTAGATCTGGCTTTACCTTTCAATCCCTAAACAAAACTCCAGGTAAGCTTTGAATTGATTTCTCAACATACCACTGAAAATAGGACCTAGCAATAATTATAGTTGAGAAAGCAGAGGCAGACACAGCTGCTATGGAATTATTTTTGAGAGATAAGATCACATGCTTTCCAATTCTCAGAAACTGATTTTCTTTTTATTAAGCAAATGGAGATATGCCAAATGATTTTGCATACCTCTTCTATGCTAGATGCCTTCTTAATAATGCTTCTCCTGCCTCCAGACATGTTCCTATTCTACTTCTATTCAAACCAATAATTAAACTCCCCATGGCAGAGGAACTGAGCTCTAGCACAGCATTTCAGCAGCTGAGTTTTTTAAATCATTGAAATGCAAGGAGAATGCTTGCGTTATTTCCTTAGAAAATGATACCTAAAGAAATTATTTAAAGGAGGTTCTGTTCAATGGCAGAAGAGAGACTGAATTCAAGTGGTGTCTGTTGTTCAGGTCACACAGTATGTTTATATTGGTTGGACTTTCATAACGAGAAAACTTTCAGTAAAGGACTACTAAGATTACAGAGGAAGAAAGAAATACTTATTTTTTTTAATGATTGGAAGATAACAGGACTTCTAATGAAACAACTTACATGTGTCTTCTTCAAGGCCAAGAGTCAGAAACAGAAGAAATTTTTCATCAAGATAAACTTTATCCTCTTATGTGGAATGTACGAAAGAAGACACATTAATTGTATCACCTAATGCACTTCAGATATGGAAACATACCAAAAGGACAGAAGAATCTGGAAAATTAGGTTGCTTTACACACACAAAATTTCCTTTATCAGTGACCTGGCAACAGTATTTTTATTTTCTTTTTCCTTTATTAAGCCTCCCCATTCTGCTCATCCCAACTCAAACTGAATTGAACTCAGTATTTGAAATCCCAGTGTGACATATTCATGGCACACCAATTTATGCAAAACAGCAAACAATAGTCAGAGAGAAAATGGCATGATACCAGTAAAGCTCACGTTTTTATGAGAAAATGGCAGGTGGTGCATGAAGTAGGTATAAATCAATGTCAAGCACTTACACTTCAACTTAACTACTCAGCATTTCCAGGCATTTATAAAACACTGCTTGAACTTTGTCTCAGTGCATTGTTGTCAGTGGAAGGCTGGCAATAAATTGCTATTTTGACATAAGGAAAGAGGAAAACAATATGTATGAAGATGGATACGCAAGTTAGCATTAAAATGCCAGAGCATGTCAACAGAGATGTTAATCAGCAGTATGGGTTCAGTCAGCAAGTGCTGTGGTAAGTGCTTAATGAAGCTTATCCCTTGTAGCCCTCATTAAAGCCATTACAAACATCATGTCCCCTCTCAGGCACAGTTGCCAGCGTTTCTTGGCTCATGTGGCTCCTGTGCAGGAGAAGAACACAGACTGTTACCTTGTGGTTGCTCTCACAGTGTGATAAAGAAATGGTCTATTGCTCATGAACAGTGATCTCAAAGGCATCATAAATTCAAAACTATAACTTAGTGGAGTTTTTTTTATAAGAAAGATTTAAAAAAAAAGTTAGAGCCAATCCCAAATATAACTCTCTGACTGTTTGGGTCGGAAAACTGTCTGGAATCAGTGTCTCGTACCAAGTCCATGTGGTGACTGTAGTCGCTTCAAATCCAAGCTGAGCATTTGTAGATGGAGAAATGAAGAAAATTCTGTCAGCTGAAAACAGCAACAGCATTTTTTAAAAATAGCTACGTTGCATCTTTTATTGTGATTTCATAATTCTGTTCTGGTCCACAAATTTGGATTCTGAAATTGTTTTGCCGAGTCAAGAAAATGAACTGGTGGTGCCAGAGTACAAGGTACGTAACAGGGTGTTCAGATGTGGATTTGTTTTATCTATCTCAGCTTGCCCATTTTTTTCTGCTTCCACTAATTATCTTACCTTTTTCATAACTACTTGATTTAAAAGGTGTTTGAGGGAAAGGCCTTTCATGAAGAACTGAATGAGAGGAGCATGGAAGCAGTTCAGAATGGGGAGAAAAATGAGTGAAATGACAGAAGGACAAGAAAGATTGTTGAATCCAGGAGCTGACAAAGTGCTTAAGGGGAGAGAAAAAAAAAATTAAAACCAATCTCAAAAGAGAAAAAAGTAAAAGATGGTCCAATATTCCAAAGGCTATTTTGTAGCTTCAAGTTGCAATGAGAAAAACTACCATACCTAGTTACTAGATCTTTCCCTCAACACTTCTTTATTTTTTAAACATTGTATATTTAATTATAACAGCTCCTGTAGAATCTTACAAGGTTCTCTTTTTCCCTAGCTAAAGACATGCACATAAAATCCTTCTCTTTCAGCAAACAGCACTAAACACACTGCAGATATACTGAAAATATTAATAATTTCTAACAGATTCTCAAAAGTAAATCAGTACTGACTGTTCTAAAATTGTCCCCCCCACTGCAGGTAATACCAAGAGATTAGTGAAAAAGAATATATTTACATGAAGTATATTTCACGTTCAGAATATTCTGTTCTTTAATTTGGAACTGGTAAGTATTAAAAATAGGAAAAACACTAGAATTGCAGTTTCAAAGTGGTAAAAATTGCAATTCAAAAGTTACAGAACAGTGGAGGGAAGAAAAGAAATATATGAAATAATATTTAAAAGTTAAAGTTATCAGGCCTGTAAAGAGAATTATACTCTTCATACATGATTTTTAAAAGGGAAAGGAGTAGTTTTAGGGAAAAAAAATCTTAACACTGAAACTACAGTTTCAAGGATTTTTATTTCCTAAAAATTAAAGTCCTCTTTTCTATTCTTAATTTTTAAACCCCTGTTTGGCTCAAACACTGAAATGTAAAATTCATTATTTGCCTTATGGTGTTTGGAATTGAAATTAAATTCTAGTAGTACTATAGAAAAATGGGAAACGGTCCTGTTGCCAGACACAAGATTAATGTACTTCTTAAGTTTCAGTATCCTTAAAACATGCCTAAGGAAAATTTCTCATTTTTAGGCACAGAGTAGTGTGAAAAATCAATGCAACCATAGCAATACTAGAGATGTGATTCAACATCCCAATTATTAAATGCACAGTCCACCCGCTTCCACATCTCTAGTAGGGCACAGCTCAAGTGTTCATGCATTGCTCTGGAAGAAAGCTTGTAACTCAGAGAGGAGAGTTCTTCAGAAATAAGCTTTTGTGGATGAAGTAACATATATATGTGTGGGAAACAAGGGCCATGAACATGAAGGAAGATGTCACTCCTTTCCTGAACTCCCATGTTCTCCTTTTTTTGTCTATTCATTAGAAAACTTGTTCTAATTAAATTGCTAGGGTGATTCTTTAGGAGAAATGTCATA
Organism: Grallaria varia; assembly: GCA_013396735.1. Taxonomy (NCBI): domain Eukaryota; kingdom Metazoa; phylum Chordata; class Aves; order Passeriformes; family Formicariidae; genus Grallaria; species Grallaria varia. The sequence continues at coordinate 44,238 of VWZG01004767.1, forward strand.
CTGTGTATAAAGAAAGAAAAGCCTCATCATGCTGAGGTGGATCATTCATAATTCAGGCACTATTTTAAGATCTTGAATTAAGAAGATATTTTCTAGGCAGCACATTTTGATTCTTCTAAAAAAGTCAGCACCTAGAGGAACAGATCACACGTCATCTTTGAACCACTGAGTCCAAAAGACTCTCCTAGAATCCCACGAAATCAACAATCCTTGCATCAGCATATCAGGGCAAGGAGTGTGTGGGCAGGGATGGGCTCCTCACAACCTCACCTGGCAGGAGGGGAAGAGAAGGCAGCTAGAAACAGAGACAAGCTGGATGTAAGGAGAAACCTTTCTGCTCTGAGGATAGGAAGACAGTTCTGCAGGTTGCTCATCCTGGGAGTTTTTCAGGGGGTCATAAGACAAAACCTGAAGCAGTCTGTTTTGATCAGCCCCAGCATCTGACTTTGCTTTAAGGTGGCGGCGGAGACCCTTTGGACCTGAGCAACACTGTGGTGTTATGACTATGTAGAGTGAGCAGATCATCAACCCGACACAGAAAACCCTATACAAACCAGTTACTTTGGCAATTTCTCTCCAAAACAGGAGGAATCCAACTGCTAATTGTTTATCCTGTCTACAAAGTCTGCATATCAAGAGCCTGCTATTTCAATTCTCATCTGTGTTCATATAAACCCACAGATTCTTTGCAATATCCTAAGAATTTGAGGTGTGAACATAAGCTTCCATGACTACAATGAACACAATAAATTCCTCAACCTACTCTCAGCTGATGTCACTGAAATGACTGTAACACTAAGCTTGCTTTTTTGTAATACCAAGGTAACTTATGTGTAAGGAGCAGGTTAAATAAAGGCCGAGGGGCTGGGGAGGTTAAATTTGCAGGAGTAGATATTTCTCACAAGACTATTCTCTGCTGTTCTGATCCAGGACTCAAGCAGGACATGCCTTCTTGCCCCAGTTGAAATATTTCCATTCTCTGCTTGGTTGTGCATGCAAAATTGGATATGAAACTGCAGCACAGTAAACATGAGTTTTGGCAGAGCAGGGTCTCAGGACACCTCTGGCCTTTTCTTGACCTGAACTGTTTCAACTTTTTTAAGCCGTTGGATTTTTTTAAGCTTTTTAAAGCTGTTTCATCTTTTTCAAGGCAACTGTGAACTAGATTTGGTTTAGTTATCCCTTGGTTTATAATGATAACAAGTCTTGTTATCTTGAACTGTCTGTGCCTGTAGACTAAGATGTTGTGTGTCAGAGCGCAGAGATGGGACCAGAGAGCCCAGCCTTTAAACACAGATCACAGTGGTCACCAGAGGGATACAGCCCCTGTGTTTCGGGTAAAGCAAGTTTTGGCAATGACAAACAGAAAGATTGAACAACTTGAAACCAATGGGAAAAGTTACCAACCAAAAAAGTGCAAGCAGATTTTGGTAAGAAACAGATAAGTAAAAAAAACAACCCCTAGCGGACCCAAGGCTGAGAAGAAAGAAGTTCTCATCATTAGATCACATTGAGTAACCTGGGATGCTGACAATTTACCACAGCCCTCACTTCACATTGCACCCACTGCATCTGTATCCTGGGGAATGTTTGAAGCAAAGCAAAGGGTCAGAGAAAAGATGTAGGTCAGAATCCTGTAGATTCTAAGAGAGTTTCCCTCATAACAGAATTTAACCATACTGTTGCTATTGAGATTTGTTGTCTCTTAAATAGATAATTTAGACTTTTTGCTTGAGCCTTGCTGTATTATCCTTCCAGCAGAGACAGAGGTTTAGCCTCCAAAGTTTTTACAAAGGAAGTTACAAGCAGAATTCAGGAAAGGAATAGGAAACGTCCAAGCAGCACAAATCTTTAAGATGAAATGGCATCTATGGGGAAAAATGCAGGTGTTAAATCTTTAGCCAGATACATATTGTGATACCTGGAAACTACATAAAAGCAGGAACAACATCAGTGATAATGTTCCTGTTTAGGAAAAAGAAAGGGGAAGAAAGAAAGGATATGCCACATGAGCATGTGTTTGGCAACATCCTCCCCTTTCACTGATGCCTTTGGAAACACGTTTGGTGGTCAAAATGATAATGAAGAAAAGGTAAAGAAGTAATGGCAACTAAAGAGTTGTCTGAGTTGAAAAACAATGCATATCTCAGGTCTTAGATTCCCATAGTTGGTGAGTTCAGCACTCCTCTAGACCTGTTTTTCTTTCATTGCTACCAATAAAAACAGAACGTTTTAAGGAAAGAACTGTTTTAAAGCCTTAACTGCATGCCACCTTGGGGCAGAGACAGCCTTCGAAGTTCCAGCAAAACTGCTCAGCATCACTGATGGAGAGAGGTCAAGGGTTACCATAACACTGAGACCACGCAGGTATTCAGCAGGGTTGAGACTTTTGATGTGAACTGAGATGTTCTCAATTCCCTGCTCCAGCACCCACTCAGGGAGTTCCTTTAATGTGTGAAGATGAATACTTGAAGTCCACTGAAGACACAGAAAATATGTAAGTAGAAAAAAACCTTGAAAACAAAACCAGGATCAGACCAAAACCATTGTCCCCATCTTCAAGCAAATGTTCTGAATAAAAAATGCAATATTGGGTATTGCAAAGGAGCTGAGTGTCTTAGTTTAGAGTAAACTAAAACAATTTAGAATTCCTTTCTTAAATTGACGATGCCTTTTTTAAATGTAAAACAAAATTTTAATTTGGAAAATGTGTAGAAGGAAAAGATAACAGTTCTTAACTACTAAATATATATATNAGATGTTTTCTTCTCCCAACCACTGCAGAAGAAGTGAAGAAAAAGAACAACTCCCCAAACTGAAAGAAAAAAATAAACTCCCCACCCCACCCTTGCCCCTCCCAGACATTAGATTGGAATTTGGGTGATTAGCTGAGTCTCTTTGTTCGATAGCTGAGGTGAGGAGGGTGTCATCTCCCAAACTGCTGGTAGGGAAAGAAAAAATTCTGACAAATTCTAAAACTATAACACTGAGAAACTGTATTTCTCGTTCCAGTGAAAAGAAAGGGACTCTGGAACTCATATTTTATTCACCATATTTTATATGGTGATGCATTTTATTGACCTTATTGTATTTTTATATTCATCTTTATGTTTTCATTTTATTAACTGGGATATATTCTTTTCAACAGCAGCTGCTTGCAAATCTTCCCCTGTTGCAGGGTGATGATTGCCCGAAGAGCCTTATGTACCTGAAATTGCTAAGCCCCTCTGTACAGTAACTGCACATAGACTAAGTTCAGTTAAATATCAAGTGTATAGGACATAATTATTCTACTTTGACAAAACTATGAAACTATGAAACAGAAGATGGGATAAAAAAACCTGTATATACTGCACCACTTGTTTTCCTGATTTGGTCTCTGAGTTTATAACCACAGAAGTGGAAACTGAAAAGCAGACCTTTGCTACTTCTGACCTCTTCATAATTAAATCTGTATTTTATTTTGGCCACACACCGAAAAGCAACAGGAAAATGATGGTGGTAAAATTTTCACTGTGAAAGGAGCAGCACAGCAGCTCTGTGTTTGGAGACTGCTGCTTGAACAACATAAAAAAACCTAGCAACAGAAAAATAAACATACAAGTTGCAATAAAGTTGTCATTAATGGAACTGAATCAAGCTTCTTGATATAATCGTATAACTTTTAAACTAACATTCTCAAACTGAAAAGCTGTGGGCTACAGGTCAATTATTTTCTGAAAATGTATGAGCTATGCTTACCAAAAACCTCTCTCCTAAGAATATGTTTTTTTAAATAGTCTTATACCTAAATAAAGAAGATTTGGTTTTGAAGAAACCAAACACTTCCTTTTGAATTACCCCATGAAGTTTTTCAAAGAGTTTATACAGAGCTCTTAATGGATAAAGGTCTCAGTTACAAAGGCCTTGTTGAATGTCACTTCTGCTTTTCTGCAGTAAAGCAACAAAATCAGAGTGCTATAAAATTATTTTTCATTCCTGGAGACAGGCTTATTAACCTTAACCAGCTTGCCTTCCAAACTAAAAAAATCTCAATTTTTATAAGTTACACATGTACTACATCTGAGCTTAACATCTTAAAGCCATTAGAGCATGGCTCCTCTTGTCAGAAATGCATTTTATAGTTCATCTTTCTCAATTCTGAATAGAGCCTCCAAAAGACACTCCCTCAGACCCTCT
>VWZG01004767.1:48901-74944 GCA_013396735.1 Grallaria varia
GCCTTCCTCCCCTTCTTTCTTTTCTTTGTTTCTTTTCTTCATTTCTTTCCTTCCTTTCTTTTTAAAATATGTGTGAGTCAAATGTTACTATGTTCAAAGTCTATGTTCAAAGAACGATATTGCCCAGGAAGCGTAGGGAGCTTGAAAGCGTATAATTCTCTGCAGCACTGTTGCAATAATATCCTCTCCTGGAACATGTTGGGTTTTTTCTGTAGAATAATATATTAATATGTGAATTTGTTTCCTAGGATTTTTGGCAGTACTTGAGTTTATTTTTATTTGCCTTTTGCATCTGGCATTTCTACAGATTTACTTATTCTCTTTTGATTTTAATTGTTAGGGGAAAAAAACCCCAACAATTTGTTATTCCTTTGGAAGACTGTGGTTAATATTCCTAGAAGAAAGACCTTGTTAAACGAGTGTGAAAACACAGAGAGAGGCGTAACAGCATGAAAATCTTTTACAACAGTACATATAATCAGGATTGCAGTACTGAATAATTCCTAATTAGACAATCAAACAAGATCTCAGGTTCTATTTTCACTATGACAACCTTAACCACCCTAAGTTTTTATATGAGGAGCCTGTTTGGCCAAGTATTACTATGCTGACATCAGTGCTCGGAGGTAGTTTATGCAAAATTACCCAGTAGTGAAATTTAATACAATTAAAATTTGAAGTAAATTGTTGTAGCTGTTAAACTATTAATAATTCTAAAACCAAGCAAAAACTTTGTCTGATCCAATAAAAACTCTTAACAGGCCTGTTAAGACTAGAGTGGCACTTTGAATCCTGTTCTGTGCTGCATTCTCTGCTTTGAATAACAAGCATAAATCTTTCTTTACTTTTTGATGAGCTGTGAAATTACAAGAAACATGGTTTTTTACAAATGGCTCTAATTCAGGAAAAAAATACTAAGTAATTCATCATTGTTTGACCACAATTCTCTCTGTTTTATAGACATAAAAACAGGAACTGTGCAGAGAATCTTGCGTTGGCCCTTCTCCCTTCTTCTCAAAAGGTAGTCTTTTTCCTTCACTTCTGCAGTATATCCCACCAACATTACTGTCAAAGTGAAAGCACATGATCAGTGTTTGCAATCCAACTTTTACTTCATGAGGACATAACAGCCTCTTGTCAGTACATTTGAGGACAAAAACCTGGAGGAACAGGTGACACAGTTCCCAGGGACAAAGGCAACTTCTTCAAGAAGAATTGCAAAGATAATTCCTTAAATCAAGAAAAATGCTGCCATACAAAGTAGAGGCAAATCAAATTAAAACCTTCCCAGGAAAGAAAGAACTTTTCCAGGGATGTCCATCTGTCTGGATTACTGAGGGATGCACACTGACCTTGCACTGCATTCCACAATATTTGCAATGTACTTTTGGTGCTTCAAATTTCTGAGATGAATAAGCAGCTCTGGATACTTTACCATTAACTTAAGCTCTGGATCTTAGGAGAATTATCAAATACCCTTGTCCTGAGTTTCTGTACCTGAATTTTGGTAGTGGGGGAAGGGCTACAGGGGTGGCTTCTGTTAGAAGCTGCTAGAAGCTTCCCCTGTCCTATGGAGCCAATGATAGTCGCCTCCAGGCGGGACAGGGCCTGCCAATTAGAGATCACTAATTGCTGCTAGCCAGGGCCGAGCCAATTAGAGATCACAGCAATGCCTCTGTGATAACATATTTAAGAATAGAGGAGTGTTGCACAGAAGAGGACAGGAAGTCTCACACTGGAGGAGGTTTTTCCCGAGTAGGACTTGTGGCCCTGTGGGGGGCCCATGTATAGCCCCATGAAGGACTGCACCCATGGGACAGCAGATGTGGAAGAACTGCTGCCCAAGGGGTGGACTCAAGTTGGAGAAGTCTATTAAAGACTGTGTCCCATGGGAGAGACCCCATGAAGCACGGGGCAGACTCACAGCTGTGGTCCCCTGTAGGCAGTGGTGATGACCATGGTGAAGCAGGTTGTCCCCCTGCAGCCCACGGAGGACCATAGGAGTGCAGAGACCTGACTGAACTCCATGGAGGAGTAACCCCGAGGAGGGGGACTCACATTACAAGCGGCAGCAACAACTGACTGCAATCCCCACGGACAGAAGAGGTGTGGGGGGAAAATACGTTTGTGTTTTTAAGACTTTTATTTCTCACTCTTTGGCACTTACCCCGTTTGTAATAAATGTAAGTATTATCTCACTTAGAGTCTGGTTTGCCCATGAAGATAACAAGTAAGTGATCTCTCCCAGCTCTTTACCTCTCTCCTCTGCCTAGTTGCAGAGTGGATTTAGTGGGTCCCTGGAATCTGGCCAGGGTCAACCCATTACAACCATAAACAATATTTGTAGTTGAGCAGTGAATGGGACTTAAGTTTCCCAAATCTTCTACAAAGCAGAAAGGAACCACAAAGTTAGTTGTGTTTATGTTAATGAAGGGTTTCATGAAAGAAGGTGAGAGAGCGCTTTGCATTATAAAACTTACACGCTTAGGATAACGTCCTAAGAAAATAGGAGTGGTGGCACTTAGAATGAAACGAATGGAAATAGCAAATATCAGAAGTGAAACAGGAGAACCCACAGGATAAAAAGAAACAACAGAAAGAGATGTACAAAAAACCCAAACAAACCCCCAAAACAAACAAACAACAAACAAACAAACAAATTTCTGATATTCGTGCCTGTGTTTCTAAGCTAAAACAGAAAAAGAAGGGCAGATAATAAGGAACTATGATTTTTAAATTGCATTGTGCAGAGGACACACAGATCACTGTAAATACAGTTAGAGATTCAACTTGGAGTTGTATTATAGTGGAATACATTCACAGAAGGTCTCCAGCACACACTCGTGCCAACACTGACAAGAAAAGAAGAAAGGTTTAAATTCCGAAAAACATTTAGATTCCTTGGAGCATCGTGTGAAGATTTTAAAAAATAAAGGCGCAGAGAAGCTGGGCCACAACCATCTAAAGCAGCTGATGTCTGATGTGCACATCTCTGTCGTCTTCAGAGTCAATGAAACGGAAAATGAGTGCATGGAAATTAGGAATGTGAACCCAAATTTTAGCTCCATTACTCTAAGAACACCTTAACAAAGCTTTAGAAAGTGAACATTAGAATTCTCTCCATTTTAAATTTACTTTACATTTGAATAGGGGCTTATAGAAGAATAAATCTGGCTTTACTTTATCCCCAAGGTATCTGCTTCACTCTCAGGATATGAGTACATGTAAAACTCAGTTAATCACACTGTCTACCATGAAAAATCCACTACTGAACATACATAAACATCCTTTTCCTATTTTTAGGTTCCTACGATGTGCCTTATTTAACAGGAGGTTTGTGTAAATCACACATAAAATTACTGAAATTTTCAAAATTAATCTCCAATCCCATTATAAAAGATGAACTTGACAGGACCCCAAAACAAAAGGAAACAAAAGGAAACTTGGAACAGAAACATCCATTTTAGCACAGATGATTTTCTCGGATTTTAACAACAATTTATAATAAAAGAAAGCATCAATAAATTTGAACATAAGCAGTAAAAATTACTTGCTCTAGAAGGAAAACTTTGTATCTGGTAAGTGCACATCAAAAATATTTGTCAATGTTTCAAGAAAAATGAGGTACATCACTGTAGGGTTCTAATCAATAATGCTTTTACCAGATTTTCATCTTTTGGTTGAAAGATTCAAAGATTCATCCAAAAAGAGCATCACACTATTCAAAAGAAACCTTAGTAGTACATCTGCAACTAAACCACACTCTTTCATTTTCAAAAGCTGTTTAAAGCTATAGCATGGAGAAAAAGAGCTCTCACTGCTTAGTGCAACCACACAGATCAGTTTATGATTGAAGGAATCACCAGTGTGCATGGGCATACCTGGTCCTGTAGGCAAGATACTGGCTGAGTGAATTACAAGCACGATCATAATCTGGGACATGGAGGCTGTGCTACTAGAAATAAATTTTCATAAATGGAACAAAGTGTCAGAAAGAATTTTAGACCTTGGTAACCTGCAGAGATGAAAGAGTCAGCCTGAACAAGATGGGGACAAGGAGAGAAAGAGAAGGGAAAAAACAGACTCTTTGTGGAAGCATATAAACATACAATGCCTACAGAAAAATCAGTGCACCTTTCCAGTGGATTTGAAAATAGCCTAGAACAGGACCACAATTACTTTATTTTATTTATGTGGAAATCAAGGAACCAATATAGAGAGGGGAAAGAGTAGAGTGTGGACACACCTAATGACTAATCCAATGGCAATTCAAGGAACAAATCTTTATTTTGCATGTGACATCCATTTGACTCAAATACTACATCAGCAAGAGTGCAGCTCAAAGCCAGGAACTCTTCCCACATCATCTTTGCCCACATCAAGATCTAGGAGACAGTGAAGGCAGAACAGACATATTAATGCACAATTATCATTAAAGAATGTGACAACTTTTTAGTTCATATATCAAAACAAAGTCAATGGCATTTCCATTGTTGGTCTTTTTGAATATACACTGCACATGTGCAGTGTTTTCTGTGTTCTTGTGGAACTATAGAAAAGAAATCAGGTTTGGGTTGACTGCACAGAACTTGAGGAGAAAAAAGGGAACCTTAAACAACAGGGACTTCATATTGTTCTCTGCTCTTAATCCACATTTGGTTTAGAGCTTTTGTCATTGTTGAGCTTCTGCAGAGGATGTTTATGCTATTTTATGAGTTCAGAGCTCAAGTTACAGTTGCTGTTCACACAATTTGCTTGATGGCCCTCATGCTCATCTGAATATGGTGTCAGCTTTGGGAATAGGTCCCAATTAGAAGCCCCCTATTAAACAAGCTGTGCCAACTGGTGTTTTACAGTGTGCACAATTATATTTAAACCCCAGTTTGTTTGCCCGGTAAACCATGACTGACAGATTAAAATCAAAACTGAAAGGAAAATAGTCTCTGCTGTTTAGGAAAGGTTAGAAAAAAGCTCACATCCTACACAACTTTGCAGAATAAGACACAGAATCCTGATGGTCATGCCAGGTTGCTCAGCCCTTGGACAGCTGCTCTCTGGCATTTCCACGGGGGGTTGCATTTAGCCATGAAAACCTGACTTGTGCCAGGAGATCAGCGAGTACAGAAGCTCTTCTTGCTCTCGGTGGAACCCATTCTCCCATCCTCCATTTGATTCACATCAAGCAAGATATAAACTCCACCATCTTTCCCTAAGTGTTTTGGGGCATGCAATGAAGTGCAAGCAAACAAGTTTCCTGTGAAGTGCATGTTTACCACTCAGCCTTACACAGTGTTACACCCTGGGCAAGGGGGAAAAAAATTAAAAATCCTGTAAATATTTCCAAGTGGAAGAGAAGGACAGAAGCAAAGGAAGAAATAAACCCTCTCATATGAACTGTGGAAGTTAACTTTGTACCCCAGCACTGTTAGAGGACATCCCCTGTCATTTGTGCAAGTACCTGGAAACATAAATACTGAATGATCCAGGGGTCACAGGCTTGGCGTGCATAGAGGAGGTTCAATAAATAACATGATGGTGTTTCCTCAGAGCAAATGGGATGCCTGAAAGTAGTAAATAGAGATCGTTCTGATTAGGTATCAAAAAATTAGGTGAAATTATACTTGTACCATTACCTTCCTCTCTTCCCATGAAACAATTGATATTTGCAAGGAAATATTTTCCAATACTACAATAGAAGATAATTAGCAATTTAATATCCTTTCCAGACCTAAGAAAAGGACCAGTAGATGAGTTATGGAGTAATAACTTATGAAGGAATATTGGTTTGGATGGTAATATGAATTTATCAAGGGAAAGGGATGAAAACAGAACCATTAAGGGAAGTCTGAAGAACCAAACAGAGAAGAGATTATTAAGTTACATAAAACAATAATTTTGAATATAAATGCATCCACTGTTGAGTGTATTTATTTCTATATTTAGAGGTCTGACACAAGCCCACACACTGTGCTGGCAGGATGGTCATATCACCCTGCAGGACAGAGAAGGAGAATGAGCAAAGGCACTAGAATTAGATTAATCTGGGAAGGAATCTCTACATGGTGACACGAATTCATCAGAAACTGAAAGAGACAACTTGTAAGGGAACAATATAATAGTGGACAAAAGAAGCTGTACAGAGATGGGCTTAATTTCTCAGCAAAGAAAATGAGGAAATATGACAGGTCCAAATGAAGGCTCTAGAGCAGAATTCAGAGTTTGTCTGTGATAAAAATAATCAGACACTATTGTGTCAGCAGGCCCATCAGTAGCAGGAATTTGTCAGTAAACACTGAAAGCATCCCTGGGCAGCAGGAGGCCAACAAATAGAAACAAAATTCAAGTTTCCACAGCAGCAAAGGGAAACAGATGCATTGTTAGTGAGCAAAAATTGCATTGTTATTTAGCAAAGAATGTTGGCATCATTAGCAAAGAAAGCTCATGGATAGAAGAGCAGAACCAAAAGCAAATGAACACAGCAAGGGCTACCGCCCACTCCTGTACATGTGTGTACATAGAGATAGATAGATAGATAGATAGATAGATAGATAGATAGATAGATAGATAGATAGACAGACAGCATGTGCATGTGTGTGCATATTTAAATATATAAATACACATGTACATAAAATGTACATATCTGTATAATATGTATGTATGCATATATAATGTGTGTATCTGATTCCCTGAGTGGTTTTTGGTTCATTCTGTTTCTCACATGAGGGAAACTCAGAACTGGGTCATTTTCAGAAAAGGTGATTTCAGCAGCTGATGCTCTGTGGAACAGTGCAGGGCACCAGGCTGCACAGAATTAGCTTTATGCCAGAAAATACCATGCTAGTGGTGTTGAAATGTTTGTGCTTATTGTTATTATTATCTTACTAATTAAAACAGGACTGAAGTTTCCCTGATCTGTGGTTAAGTCAAACATCAGATTTATATTTCGCTGCGATCTGGCCTCCTTTGAAATTTGATGCCACTGAATGAGCAATAGTAAGGCTGACAATACACAATGTATTGGTGTTTCTCTCATATCCTGGCTTTCAGATGTGATACGAGTATCAGCAGAATCTCTGCTTTCATTTTTCTTAAATAAGCAACTTCAGTGTTGTGATATGCAGAGGAAAACTGGATATTTGATATAAATTCAAACACCACAGAAGGAAGAGAAAAAGATAATGAACATCCTCTCCCTTCAGCTTTCTTTTTTTTTTTCCACTTGATCTCATTGTTTTGTAGATTGTGGCAGTAAACAATGACGATTTTGAACTGATATTACAGTAAAATGAAAGGCTTGCAAAGAAAAGTATCAGGGTCTGCTGACTCCTCCTTTCTCCTTTGCTGATTTCTCATCCTTTTCAGTTCTGCATAAACAGTTTCATAGCAGTTCTTGTAATTTATGCAGGACCGTCCACTGAAATATGAGGCCTATGACACTCGATAAATTGTGAGGGCATTAATCCAGGCCTATATCTGCGTCTATACTTTACACCTGTATTACCTTGCCATAAAACAAAACAACAATAACAAAACCAAACCCCAACAGAACATTAAAGCTGTGTAAGCAACATCAATATAAAAATCTTTGTAATACCATGATGCCATATAATCATTGTATATAAGAAAGCAAAGTGAATGGCAGAGTAGAAAACAAGAGTGAGTGTTTCTTAAAGGTTTTAATTAGTACTTAAGCCTTAAACCACAAGCCACTGAGGTGGTATGAGAAAATATGTAACCAGGAGCTCAGTCATAGAACCTGCAAGATGAAAACAGAAAACCTGTTGCAAAGGACTGAAAATAGGCAGGACATGCTGCCATATATGCATATAAGCTGGTAAGCTGGTGCATATGGCCAGATATGCACCATCAGGAGCAGATGATTCCCTTTGGGGATAGGGATAAGAAGTATCAAGGCATGTATGTTTAAGATCTTGTCAGGGAGCATTCAAGCATGATCACCTCAAGTTCATGTTCAGCCATAAAAGACAGAATCACAAATAATGTGACATCAGTCTCTTGTTACTGCACACAGAGACATAATTTAGGAGATGACTTTAAAACTACCAATTTAGGGAAGGGAAGGGGAAAGAAAGGAGAGGCGAGGAGAGGCGAGGAGAGGAGAGGAGAAGGAGAGGAGAAGGAGAAGGGAAAGGAAAGGAGAAGGAAAGGAGAAGGAGAAGGGAAAGGAGAAGGGAAAGGAAAGGAAGACTTATAATTTTTACACAACTCCTGGTCATTGGTATGGCCTGGATCACGTGCTCACTGCCAGAAGCTGTGGACTTCTGTTCCACAGATACCTTATTCTGCAGAAATTATCGAGGTCAGATTCCCGGTACAAAAAATCCTTAAACATCTCACAGGAAAATATTTTCCTTTTAATCTTGCTGACAGATACATAAATTAATGTCACCTGTTCTAAGGAAATAACCTACATGTGCCATGATTTTTTTTCCTAGGACATGAGGGAGCTGGGGATCAGGTGCTCTTCTCTGAAGCACAGTTTAGCCAAATTAAGTACATAGGCTGTAGCTGCAGTCCTCTGGCAAAAGAAATTCCACATCTTTCCTAAATTAGTATGATTTAAAGCACTAATCTTCTGCTTTCAAAGCTTGACCATCAAATCTCCCTTTCACTATCAGTGGCTTATTCTGTGCAAATTAAGCCTGCTGGGAAAAAAAAAAAAAAAAAGCAATTATTCAGTTAAAGTAAATGAAAACGTTGTAAAATTTATTGAGTAAATTATATGAGAAGCTGACCACACATTTTAGCTAGGAACAACCAAATGTCATCCTTTAGTGTCGAGTGAAGACACCATATTAAAAACAGATTTGTCTCAATACTAGCAAGGATCTGTAATTCGGTATTGACTGGGAAGCCAACACACTTAGAGAAGGTTTTCATTAAAAGCTTCACAAATGCCTTTGCTATAATTAACATTAGCATGCTGTTCCCATTACCAAGTCCAGGGAGTTTGCATAATGTTTTCTACTTGCAAAGGCAGAATGTTAACAATCTGCACAGTCATCTCTGTAATCAGGGATCAGACAGGAACAACACCAAGAAGGTTAATGAAATACTGCTCCTGAGGCAGAGCTGCCCAGCAGGTTGTCAGAGCCACTGCTCACAGAGCTTGTGCAACACCAACACAACGTGGTGACACTAGAGCATAAACAGTGGAAATTTGCTTTTCCACCAGAACAATCCACAGAGTGTCTCATTTTTATTATGTTTCCCCTGGAAGAGGCTACTTCTGCAGGACTCCACACCACTGCTATAGCCATGACTATTAATTTCTTTGAACTTCATCATAAAAAACTGCTATGTCAGTCAGAGAAGATAAGAAAGAAAGAAGGATGTTGAATTTCTTCACGAGCTGTCTTAGATTTCGCAAATGTAAGAAGAAATCTGCTAAAGATACTTTCTTCCTCAAACAGGGAAAGCAATGGAAGCAGATGTAGTCTTTGTTACAGGGTGTGCAGTACAAAGAGACTTGTTTTTTTTCTCCAAAATCCCATTAACTCATTCTGCAGAAAACTTACTTCTCTGTGTCTTCAGTCATATGAATAAGGCAGCAGCATAAGCCCTAGCATGAGCCTTTATGAGTGTTAAGGTCTGAAGCTGGTTACAAATGATTCCAGCTAAAAGTACCTCTGCAAACCTCTAAGCAGTTCTGCATTACAGGCATCAGTGACAAAAGCTGAGGTTTTGTTAGGTGGGTGCAAAAGATGTAGAGAGAGCGGTGCTCTTCTGAAATCCATCAGTCTTCTCTCCACAGTGAACCTTCCTGATTTGCTCTTGTTTGCAGCACAGCTTCTCTGCATCCAAATACCACTTTGCAGGGATAATCAGAGCTCCGTGGCTGGTCACAGCACTCTCTCAGTGCAGATTCATGGAGGCAAAATAAAACAATGTGCTTGATGTTCCTTGAAGAGGTACATTCAGATGGAGACACACGGTTCATTAAAGACACTCCTGAGCTGACTGACCCTGAGGAACTGCCCAATGGCCTTCTTGGGAGAACGTTCCTTCATTATAGGAAAAAGAGAAAAATTCTTAGAGTGAAAAAGTCATTTTTTCCACAAGATAAAACGCAGCATGAAGGATAAAGCCACAATCTGGAAGGGCAAAGGAGCACTCCAACTGCATAGGCAGCTAAACTAGACATGTCTGGCAAGTAGGCTCACTACTGCCTCCACATCTGTAGTTGGTTATTCAGCTCAGACCTCAGCAACAGGAGGCCATGGGTCTTGGACTGAACTGCACAGATGCTCTGCTGCTGCTGCTGCAATGCCGCCAGCACTCAGCCTGCGTGTGGCGCAGAGCTCAGACCAGCTGCATGGAAGGGAGACCAAAATGTGTCTGTCATCTTCACAACTTGCAACCCAAGAAATGCACTGTCCATGGAATTCTGGAAAGATGGGACAAATATAATGAAGGAAACAGAAAACTGAATAAACAAAGGATATGGTAAGAAAGAAAAAGGAAAATGTTTTGACAAATATTGACAGAAAAAAATAGGGAGAAAGGAACAAAAAAGATGTGTCTTGCATATGATAGAAAGGTGCAGTCAGGAATTAGTTAAAGATCTGAATGCTGGTGAGGTTTTTATGTTCTATATTCTATAGTGTAACACATTCCCATGCTTGCCTCTGAAAGTCCTGCAGTGCCACGGGGATGTCTCCTCTGTCCTGTGTGGGAGCTGATTGACCAATGTACTGACACAGAAAGGGGTCTCAGTTACTCAGTTAATGACTCTGCTTCTGAAATCTCCTTTCAGTAGGCAACAGCAGCAGCAAGCAAGGCAAAAGAAGAACCTTCGGAAGTGAACATGAGGGTTATGAGACTTGACAAGGGGTGGTAACACTACCGATTGCAAGGAGCCACTTTGGAGAAGCCATTCTGTTTCCTTCTGTTTTGACGACAGAGAGAGGTAAGAGCTCACCAGCTGAATTCAAAGGCCAAAGTTAGGTCAGGCCAAAAGATGAAAGCACATTTGATTCACCTACCAGTTATTTGGGGCTAACACACTCCCTGATACACAGTGTTCTCCTTGGAATCTGTAACAGAGCTCAGTTTCAATCGGATTTTCTCCTTCTTAAAGTAGGAAAAGTCATCTTGCTCAGCATTTTGCACACAGCAAAATAAAACACATGAAGGGAATCCACACCAACAGATCTAACAAAGAGGGACTTGTCCAGGCCAAAGAATCCGTATGTGATCCACCTCTATTTCACAAAGTGCAACTATGCCTAATGTCAATTAGCTGCACTACTTATGCCAACTTACATTTTCTCCAGGCTGGCCTTAGTTCAGCCCATTTTCCAAGGACTGCCTTACACAGTCACTTCCAAAGAAAAGTACTTTGTTTCACTGCAGTTCCCTCTCTCTTTATCACCAATTTTTTCTTTTCTTCTCTTGATTTTTTCCCTAGGCTGACCAGTATCACCCTGTGCCTGCATCCTCTTCAATCGGCAGGACATGTTTTTTGCTACTGGTCTGGCTGTTGGGGATAATCTGCACTCTGGACTGCTCAGCCTCATCCAGCACACATCCCTCTGCTGTCTGCTCGCCTCAGCCTGTGTTTGGCTTCCTCCGGCAGATGGTTCCCAGCACGTGCTCCAATGATGGCTTTTTGCTTCAGCTCCTCCTGCCTCCAGTGCCAGTTCACTTACATGTAATTTATACTCCAGTTATTCGCCAAACTCCCACCATAACCCATGCATGTCACTGCCAGTGCCCAACACACTTCTTGTAGGTGGGTTTGCCGCTTTACTCCGTTTTTCAGCCTTTACTGGTGCACAGCCTTTACGACCCTTTAACCAGCCACACTTCTTCCCCCTCAAATATTAATCTCCAATTTCCTGCTCCAGTTGCAACTTTTCCCTTTCTTTGCTGAATTGACCTTGATGTGAGTTATGTATTTGACTAATTATTTTCTCATTGTCTAAAGGAATAGTTCTGGTTGCTAAGCAATAGTTGTCTTATTATTAAAAACTCAGAACAATTCAGATTTACAGATTCAGTCTTATACATAAGCCAAAAGAAGGTGCTTTTAGTTCTGCTAATAAGCAGCAACAGGGTGTCCAGCTTTACTGACATTTTTTCCTTACAAAATAGAGTTTAATCCATGTGCTGCCTGTTTTAACACCACTGTAATTGTACAAATAAGAGCAAGTTTACCTGATAGAGGAATTAGGATGTCATCTGGTCTTGGGCTCTCCAGATGTGTTTCCTGGACTGGGTCTTCTAGTAATATCTGGAGAAATGTGTGAGTGCCATGCTGAGTACTGCTGGAACCAAGCCTCAAATTGATTTTGGTTTAAAAAGAAAAAATGGCATAACTTGGCCTTCCTGCTTTGAAATCAGGAGCAAGCATTTTAGGTTTCACTTCTGAGCTGAGTTTCTGTTTATGTCAGACCCGTAAACTCCAAACTAATTGGATCCCACTATTACAGTGAAATTAGACTAGAAAAAGACATGACAGGATCCCTGCTTAAATATCTCTAAATCTTCCCATTGCTCAGAAATAACAAATTCTCACCATCCCCTTCCTCTGCACTTGTTTCTCTCACAATTTCTAGGATACTGACCTAAAGTTTGATGAAATCTAGTCATATTTGACTCTGGTCATGTGCCAGCAGTCTGGATCAGAGACCACAAAGCATAAATTTCTGTCTCTCCATCCAGAAAATGACCCACAGCCAGAGAAAGGTGAAGCTGTGTGGGAAGAGTGCCCAAGGGTCAGAACTCAGGCTCTGATGTTGTGGCTGAAGGCACTAAGCCTGCAATAATTTGCCCATCCTGGAAGTCACATAGTGGCCTACTCCATCAGAGAACAGATGTCATTTTATTCTGTCTTGTCAACACTAAACTAATCAGGGATGCAGAACAGCTGGGAAAGAGGCAGATTCCAATGCCCATGAGGAATTCCAACTTTAAAGGCCTCTAATGCCAACCTTTAGTGGCTCTGAGGTGTCTCTGCATATCTTTCCTGCAGCTCAGAAATGCTTAGCTTTTTATTTCACATCACTTCTCGGTGATTTTATTTACCCTACTTTAATTTTAATGCAGATCATTGTTTCTCATAAGGCCAGTGAACCTGAGCAAATACTTACTTATTCATGAGAGAATCCTTCATGTCCTTTTGTAACACTGTGTCACTTGATGAAGTCATGGGCATAAACCACACCTGTCTCTCACATCTCTGCTCCAGAAAAAATCTTCAGGATGAGCAGAAATTATGATCAGAAGAATGCATGACAATAGAAAACACAGAAAATACATTGCAATTCCTGGCACTAGACAAATATGGTGCTTTCTCAGGGCATGAGGGAGCTGCTTTTGAGTTAACCTTCTCCCTGTCCCTCCTTTCTTCACAGGCTCAACTTTCCTTGCAGCTTCCCCCCATACCCCCTGCAAGTAGCACAGGGGGATAGTGAATGGGGCCTGTGGTCAGTTCATCACACACTGCCTCTGCTGCTCCTTCCTCCTCACACTCCTCCCTACTCCAGTGTCAGGGTCCCAAACATCGAATGCAGGCCTTCATGAACTCGCCAATGTGGGTCCTTCCCACAGGCTGCAGTTCTCCACAAACTGCTTCAGCAGGGGTCATTTCCAGGGGGCTGCAGGTCTAGCCAGAATACCTGCTCCCTTGCGGGCTGCTGTCCACAGATCTCAGCTCCTGCCAGGAGCCTGTTCCAGCAGAGGCTCTCCACGGGCTGCAGATCCCCTAATGGCACTTCCTCTGCTGCACCACGGGGTACTCTATCTCTGCTCCACCACGGACCTCCACAGGCTGTGGGGGACAGCCTGCCTCACAGGCTGCAGGGGGATCTGCTCCAGCACCTAGAACAGAGATTTTCCTCTTCTTTGTCCTTGGTGCTTGTTCCTCTCACATATTCTCACTCCCCTCTCCCAGCTGCCGCACAGTGATTTTTATCCCTCCTTAAATCTATTACCCCAAAGGCATCACCCCATCACTGACGGCGTTGGCCAATGGGGGGTTTGTCTTGGAGCCAGTTGGTTTTGCCTCTGCCCAACACAGCAGCAGCTCCTGGTGACCTCCCACAGAAGGCACCCCTGTAGCCTGCCCACCCCAAAATGCTTGGCATGTAAACCAAATTCATGATGTTAATAAAAAGCTTTTGAAAGTAAGGTCAGAGTAAAATGATAATTTGGTTACAGTATGGGTTCAGATGCTTTATCTTCTTAATCTTCTTACTTACTGTATTTGTTGAGTATGAAAGAAAAGGAAACATCCAAGAGGCAATGTCTTTTCTGGACTTCTACCACCCCATGCTGAAGACACTTGTAGCTTCAGAGGCTTGTCTATGAGACTTCAGACTGTGCAGTACAGTCATTAAGAAAACAAAAATTAATAATTTCTTTTGGAAGTACCTTTTTCTAAACTCATATCCACAGAAGTACCTCATTCACTTTCTTTTTCTGGTCACTGTCCTTCCTTTTCCCAGCCTTTGTCACCCCTCAGTAAAAAGAAGTAAAAGGGTGCAATGTGCATCACTTAAAAACTCTCCTTTCTACAGGACTGCTACAAGTTTCAGTCACTCTACCAATCCATAGACAGACCTATCATCTCTTAGGAAGCAGCAGAATGAAGGTTAATTAGTAGTACATGGGCACAACTAGGATGTAATACTGGATTCTGAGCACAAACAAAGAAATTTTCTTTTAAGTGTTTATTCATAAACAACTCAATTCAAGGTGTAAACTATCATGAATATAAGAGAAATATGAGTATGAGAACACCAATTCCAGACAACTCATTCTGAAAGCAGTATATTCACTATGATGGTATCTGGTCCAATTAGAGAAGAAATTCAGAGTAGCAAATACAAACCACTGGATTTTGGTGACTGTATTGCCTTCCAAATAAAGAGCCAGAGCAAACACTTTTATCCTTTTCTGGCAATTTCATTGATCTTCTTTGTCAGAATACAGCTCTCCAGATCCTACTGTCTGCTTAGAAACAGAATCACAGAATGGTTTGGGTTGGAAGGGACCCCAAAGGCCAGTTCCAACTCCCTGACACAGGCAGAGAAACTTTCTATTAGACCGGGTTTCTCCAAACCCCATCAAACCTAGACACTCCCAGAGATGGATCAGCCACAGCTGCTCCAGGCAACTTGTGCCAGGGCCTCACCATCCTCATTACAAAAATCTTTTTCCCTATGTCCCATCTAAATCTACCCACTTTTGCTTTATAACTTTTGGTCCTTGTCCTGTTATTACAAGACCTGTAACCTTTTTCTTCTGGAGCTTTTTTTGCTTCCTCTCCTGTTTTCTTTGCCTTTGTTTGAAGGACTTCCCAGATGAAACTCCACACAGTCTTTCTACTGGAATCTCATGGCAGCATTACACTCATCATTTCAGAGGGGTCAGTAGCACTGGGTCACATTTTTTCTAGTCCATGAAGTTCATTAGTAGTGACCTCTCTCATAACTTTTCATGCGTTTTTATTTTGGTTCCTAAAGACTGTCTTTCTTGTTGTACTTTCTACTCCCCTAATCCAAATCAATCAACATCACATTCACTTGCTAAAGTGATCAATTTCTGAAATCTGCATTCACATTCACTGCACTGAAGGTCTCCCATTCATTCTGCTTCCTGTTGTTCATATTTTGTGTTGAATTCAGAGATAGAAAGGTTGCATGGAAAAAGAAAAAAAACCTCTCAGTAGATGGAGAACATTCTTATTACAGTTATTGAGAAATGAAGAAAAAGAATCCAAATCTAATTCTC
The DNA here is from genome assembly GCA_013396735.1 of Grallaria varia. Classification (NCBI taxonomy): domain Eukaryota; kingdom Metazoa; phylum Chordata; class Aves; order Passeriformes; family Formicariidae; genus Grallaria; species Grallaria varia. The sequence continues at coordinate 64,661 of VWZG01004767.1, forward strand.
AGTGCAGTATCTATGACCAGCTGGTAACTATAACCCCCAAAATTCAGTGAAGGGAGTAATGTGAGCTAAATATTGATGGACCAGAAGATAACACTGTTAAATGTAAAATGTTAAAAAGATGCCATCACTTCATTAAAAAACCCTTTTTAAAATAAAAAATCTTACATATGCTAATGCATTTTGATTTTTTCTCGCCATCTTCTACCCAGCCAGCGTCCACTACATTCCCACTGTGCTACAGTATCTAATTATCCACAGCAATCAAAGATAAAGAGAGAAAAGTTTGCCATAAAGCTCAGCCTTCCGAAAGAATGATTTCTGTTAAAGACTCCATCACCTCTTTCTGATTAAACCTCTTTTCTCCATTAATTCCCAGTTCTCATAAATACTACACAAACTCATCCTTAATGCAGGGCCTTGTCCTGACTGTCAGTTTTTGTTGTGGTGAATGTGTTTCTTTATATTGTACTTGATTGAGCTGATTCTGAATTCTGCCTACTCATTTGTTTTACTTTCCTTTATTTTCAGATTTCTCAGTCAGAACTACAGTGTCACAATACAATGCTCCTGACAACTGACTCCTTTATGCCAAATTTCAGATGTCTTGTCAAAGATCAGTTCTTCCTCTTTCACTTCACCTACACTGCCTCAGGTTCAAATGACAGCTCTCTCTTATCAGCCTTGCGAAACTGTAAAATCAGCTCATCAAGAAGACATCAATTACAAACTACTCTGTATTTCCAACCTTATTTTTGTAGCCTCTCCATCACATGCTCTACATTTCAAATTTAGAGAACAGTCAACACATTTTGGTAGTACGGCTTCAAAGCTGGGCTCCTCTCTCAGTTTTAGCCTGAAGCTCATAAATACAGCAAATGTTTCCACTGACTTTCTGTGCTGATCTGGAAAGGCACAGATGGAAATGGTATTTGAAATTTCTTCCAGTGACCTCTCTGCTTCTGGGGAGTTTCAGGCCAGGCACACAGCTGTCCTGGTGCTGTTTAGCCTGTTCACAGCACTAGTACTTTTCTCTTTTAGCTTTCTACCACAAAATACTCAGGAATCACTACAGGTCATCCGCTCAAGCACATCCAAGTTATTTCTCTCTAGCCCAGCTGCCCTTTTTCAGCTCCACAGTGTTCCTTCTTTACTTCCTGGGAGCCTCTTAAAATAAAATACTCAATGAAGTGATTACAGTGGTGTGATCAATCAAAAGCTTAGCAGGTTTTGAGGGCTGAGGCTGACAAGTCGTGAGACATAATAAAATTAAATTAGGAGTCACCAGGATTTCAGCAGAAAATGCCTTTAGTTCCTAAAACAGCTGCCAAAGCTTTCACTGAGTTCAATAGCACTTGAAAGACTCTTGACCAAACTTAGAATTCCCGGGAAAAGTAGTGAAAATATGTACAAACTGGGAGCAATGGAATCCTTTGGAGAGGGAAAACCAGGGCAAACACCAAGAAAACAATGACCTGGAGGAACAGATGTTCAGAGAGTTTAAGAGAGTAAGATCCATAGCCTGGCTCCATTCACAGGGGCCGTGGACAAGCCCTTTTACACTCATATACATATGGGAAGAATGGGACTTTGGATTTATTTCTTCCACTTCCTTTTCCTCCACTTTATTTCAAAATAGATAATTAGAAAAACAATGACAAATATAAAATTTACCTTTTCTGATAAACTAAACACCACAAGAAAACAAGTCTTCCTCTGTTTCAATCTTCTCCTTTTTTAGTCTGCAGGAACTGTTTCAGCTGTCAATTCAACTGGGCCACGTCTGTACAGGTGGTTTTCAGTAAATGCTTTCTTGGTTTCCCATCTGAAACATAGGCTAAAAGGGAAAGATTACTACAAAATCTGTTCTCTGAAACATGGATAGTTGTGTAGATAAATAGATAGATGTGCAAACATAAAAGCTGTTGTTCCTCTTTTTTCACAAAATGTTACATACAAATTCAATACAATTTTATATTAGCCCTTTTCCAGTAGAAAATTAAATAAAAGAAATATGTATATTAGTTGTTTATATAATCAAGACAGAGATGCAATGTCTAGTTCTAAAAGGATTAAGGCATAAAAATCATACAGTAATATCTCAGTTGCACAAGAAGCAAAAGAAAGAATATTTCAGGAAGTAAGAATTATTTCAAGAAAGTAGTAAAGCAGGAATTAGACTTGGGAAAACAAGCTTTTATGCTGATATGTAGAAGCACTACAGGAAAGCTTTACAGACAGTAGAGGCCTGAAGTATTTCAATATTTTATCCACTTTGTTTTCTTGTTCATCACCTCCCCAAAATTCATCAGCCTGAAACCACTGATGGATTTCAACTGTACTCTACATGGGGTGAACCTGTAATTAAGGGCCCACTCAACACAGAACTCAAAATCATTTCTGACTTGTTTATTGAGTCAGCTACTTTTCTAACAGGTTTTCTTTAACTGATTTCAGATTCCTTTTGCAAATCTCTTTTGTGGTCCTCAGAGTGTATTGATTGACCAGTAATATTTTAATTCTAGTAAAAAGGTAAATTTAAAAAAACCAGTAAAATACTTCAACGTATCATTTAAATTAAAAGATGGCATTATGTGTGCAAGTTTCAAACCTGACAGACAGGTAGTTGGAAAGGAAATACTCCTCATGACTTCTCCTTGGTCCTTCATAAGAGCATCCTAAGGCACCACAGCTTTGATCTGGTGAAGAGAACTAATGCTACATGCAACTTATTGAAGTCATGACAAATTACTTTCTTGTTTGGGGCTCTGGAATTGATTTTTGACTTCCTGGCCTGTGAAGAAGGATTTGTCACTTCAGAGAGCAGCGCTTGGAGCAGTAAAGCCAATTGCATGTGACAGAGAAGGTGTCTTGAAGCAATGATTTAGCAAGTTCAGAGTATAAAATGTATTGTTGCAATCAAAAAGGGCTCAAATATGGTTTGGATTTCATGGTTCTGTAGGAATATATAAAGGAATGGACAACTACCTTGCTCAAAGTAAGTGCGAGGGGAATGTTTGCTTCAAGTTTTTGTGCACTCCCCCCCACATGCACAGGGATCTTGTCCAAGATGAAAATAACTGCAAGTTATTCCGTGAATTAGGTGCTGCTTGTCCAGACATAGGCAGACCTTCTTTAGTGCTCACATAATAGAATCAAAGAATCATTAAGGGTGGAAAAGACCTTCAAGATCATTGAGCCCAATCTTTGACCAAACACCACCTTGTCAACCAAACCATGTTAGCACAAAATGCCAGGACCAGTCATTTCTTGAACACTTTCAGGGACGGTGAGTCCACCACCACCCTGGGCAAACCCTTCCAATGTCTAACCACCCTTTCAATGAAGAAATTCTTTCTGATGTCCAACCTGATTGTCCTCTGGTGCAGCTTGAGGCCATCTTCTCTCCTCCTGCCACTAAACGCCTGGGAGAAGAGACCAACTTCCACCTGGATACAATTTCATTTCAGGGAGTTTATCTTGTCACTTACATGGGCATTGGTATTGCAATAACCAAAACAGAAAAATTTTGCAACTGACCTTCAGTGATTATAAAGAACAGCAGAGTCTCTGCCCATGGTAACAAAATATTTGTAGTACCCCTTTGAGCCTTTTTGTATCTGTTCCTTAATACAAATGGACTTGCTGCTGTTGGCAATCAACATGTTGGAAGTGGTTAACACAAACAGATTAAGATACCAGAAGGCTCTTGCCCCACTAGACTATCAGGAGGTACGTAATCTGTCCTCTGGGCTCTCATATTCTCAGTATAGATGTATTTTGTCAGAAATTGCTAGAAGACCTAATTTAAACAACATATTGTTATATTTTTTAGTAATGCAAGGAAAGGAAAGCATATCAAAAATGTAGGGCAGGGAAATATCTGTGAGCCTTACCAAAGAAAAAGGTTTGACCTGGCCCTGTCTAGGATTACCAGAATGGTTTTCTTTATTTCCTAGAAGCAAACTGTAATCCAATCTCATTCACTGAAGAATGACTGTAGGATGTTCCCTGGGAAAACTGCTGACAACTAGTTCATCTGAAATAAAACGTTAAGAGGGATGTTTTTCTGTATTACTAGTTTTACTTGTTGGTACCATCCTTCTCTCTTACATACATCAGTGAGAGAGTATTACAAAAAAATTAATAAATACACATAAATAAATGAGTCTTGGTTCCCTTCTCTGGGGCTGTTTTAGCTGTGCTTAGTGAAATAATACTTTGCTCTTTGCTAATTAGTAAATTACTCCTAGTTTCTGCATCACATGCAATTTCACACACACCACACACTCTCTTGGCATGCCCCTTTTTCTTACATATGAATTTCCAAAGTGCAGACATCGACTCAGTGCTTTCAGCTGTGGATGTTCTTCATGGTACAAACACAAGGAAGTCAGTTAAATCAAATGCCCATCTGCCAATACATTTAGTTATGAAGGGAGTGACAGAAGCTGCAGCTTATAGGGGAAAAATCAATGGGGTGTATGTTCAAATCATAGAACTGTGGAATGTTTACTGTCAAACAGAAATGTTTGCTGTCAAACATGTGCCAAAATAATATTCAGAACTACGATGCAGTCACTAGACAGGCCGGACTTGCATGTGCCGGCTTTAGAACACAGTACAAAGGCAAGAATTCTAATCCCACTGCATGAAGAATTTGATTTTCCTCGTCCCAGAATATGACAATCTAGAATAATAGAACCATTCAGGCTGGAAAAGACTCTGAAGGTCAAGCCCAACTATAAACCATAACTTGTTTTAAGTGCAAATCCAGTTATTTAAATCCTAGTTTCCTTCAGGGCGGGAGGGAGGAGGGAGAGGAGACTCCAGAGAAAGGAACCTGTCAGTGGCAGGCAGGAGGCTTCTGTCGCCACTAGAAGGTAAAGACTTGCAATATAGATGTGAGCAGGCATGTTCCTGATGGCCAACAAAGTTGTTCCTGAGTCGTGAATGTGACCACTCCTATTGTTGCAGTTACATTTCGGTTACTTGTTCTGCATGCACTGTTTGGCTTGGGTTTAGCTCAAACCCACTGTAGAAATCAGACATGTCACATAAGGTGATCAGCATTCAGCCCCTGTGGTTGCAACTGGGTGTTATTTGGGATCCCCTGTCTCTCCACATTGTCTCTCCAAGCTCCCCTGTGCATGTGCAAATGAGCTCATACTATAAAACCAAACATTTCACATGAGACCTCAAGGTTAAATTATGGGAATACATAAAAAAGAAAGGCATAAACTAAAAGAGAGGAGGGAAAAGAGGTCTTTTTTTTTTTTCCTGCTATGAATGGAAAAGTGTTCCCAGTTCAAGAGACAATTTAAAATAAAAATAACAAGTGACACTGAGCATAGATCATTGCTAGATCTCCTCTGATAATCTACATTGAAAAGACTTGGCTGCAGAATGGATTTTGCATTGTAACTCTCCCAAGACTGGGGAAAAAAGAGAATAAATTATTACTGAGGAAGTCAAAATGCAAATCCTCAGAAGACAGCAGCACAAGTTCACTAGAATTGTAGGCCATTAATTCCTTGGGTAAAGCAACATCCTTCTAGTCTAGGGTTCAGGATTTTAGCTTTCTTGACAATGCAGACAAAATTTCTGCTTCTTCCTGCTGCTGCTCCTGATTCCATGTGACAAATATGCAAAATCTGACAAAGACAGGCAGAGACTGTGAGAGATAACCAGCCAGTCTGCTGAAAAAGAGGCTAAAACAGTGTCTTCCAATCTCTGTTTTTCATCATTTTGCCTTGTCCTGTTTTACCTGTCTGCTTTTAACTGGGAGACTTTGTTAGAAACCCCAAGCAAAATGGCCATTCACTCTGGCATCTTTCCCCTAACTTCAGCTATGCAGAAGATAGAGTGGTTTTGCTTTCAGTTTGCAAACAGGATGTCCAATCCTTTTATTGTGTTGACCCCTTTTCTGAAACTTACTGCGCTTGCTCTGGTGGTTTGGGGTTGTGCTGCAAACCAAAGCCATAGGGACAACTTCAGCTCAATACAGGGTTTCTGTTCGTGTCCCCCCCACTAAGAGAGCCGCTTCCAGCAGCTCCACAGGGACCGGATGCTACACGGAGGACACGGGTTTGGGATGGGCACTGCCTCAAGCCAGGAGAGTCCCTGCCCTTGCCAGTGGCTGCTCAGCCCAGCCCAGCTCAGCCCAGCCCAGCCCACGCGGCGCAGGACGGGGCTGTCCTTCGGGAAGGCAGATCTGCTGGCACAGCCCGGCAGCTGCTCCCGCGTGTCCCGCTCTGCCCGTGGCTGCAGGACAGTCTCGGCTGGGCTGTCCCTGCTCCCTGCCCACCTGTGGGGAGGTTTAAGGAACTCTCAGTGAGCCCGTGTGACACGCTGGGGCGGTGTTGTGCTGGGACAGCTGACGGGAGCGTCCTGTCACTGGAGTGCAGAGGGCAGGAGACCTGGCCGGAAGGTTTCTGTGGGTTGTCGCCTGCCGAAGCTAGGCAGTTTTTCGAGAGGGTTGAATGAAGCGGTGAGAGCTAAATAGACAAGTGATTTTTGTTGAAAAGCCCCAGAACTTGTTTAGTTTTTTTCCTTTCTAACGCCTTGGGAGGATCTGAGATTTCATCCACAACCTGAAATACTTTTAGCTGCAGGGATACCAGGACTTACTTGCTGAGAATGCTGCCCTTTTTTAAAAGTCTCAAGAAAGGAGGTGATACTTAAATGCTTCTTCCATGCTAGGAGCAGAAAAAAAATCACCTCTGGATGGTAGTTCAGAGGAACATATGCTGATATCTGAATAGATGTGCTACAGCTGCATTTACAGACAAGTGTACACAGGTACCACAGGTGATTAAGTTTGTATAGGCTCGATGCTGCCTTGTGTTAATCTGGTGTGTCAGTAAAAAGGACAGAGATATCCATGATTTGTATGTAAGCCAACTCTTTGGCAAGGACATGCCTCTTGTCATTTTTGTCTAGAAACTTTTGAGATTTAGAGCCTGTTACTGTCACTGATCCCATTTTCCAGTCTAACCCCCCAGGTCTGTCTGGGTTCTGCCCTCTGTTCCACTCAGCAGCTGAACACATTTCCTGCCATCCGGACTCCTGCCCTTGCTGGGGTCATGCACCAGTCCTGCAGCCTCTGGAGAAGAGCAAGCTGAGGAAGGAAAGNCTCCCGCGTGTCCCGCTCTGCCCGTGGCTGCAGGACAGTCTCGGCTGGGCTGTCCCTGCTCCCTGCCCACCTGTGGGGAGGTTTAAGGAACTCTCAGTGAGCCCGTGTGACACGCTGGGGCGGTGTTGTGCTGGGACAGCTGACGGGAGCGTCCTGTCACTGGAGTGCAGAGGGCAGGAGACCTGGCCGGAAGGTTTCTGTGGGTTGTCGCCTGCCGAAGCTAGGCAGTTTTTCGAGAGGGTTGAATGAAGCGGTGAGAGCTAAATAGACAAGTGATTTTTGTTGAAAAGCCCCAGAACTTGTTTAGTTTTTTTCCTTTCTAACGCCTTGGGAGGATCTGAGATTTCATCCACAACCTGAAATACTTTTAGCTGCAGGGATACCAGGACTTACTTGCTGAGAATGCTGCCCTTTTTTAAAAGTCTCAAGAAAGGAGGTGATACTTAAATGCTTCTTCCATGCTAGGAGCAGAAAAAAAATCACCTCTGGATGGTAGTTCAGAGGAACATATGCTGATATCTGAATAGATGTGCTACAGCTGCATTTACAGACAAGTGTACACAGGTACCACAGGTGATTAAGTTTGTATAGGCTCGATGCTGCCTTGTGTTAATCTGGTGTGTCAGTAAAAAGGACAGAGATATCCATGATTTGTATGTAAGCCAACTCTTTGGCAAGGACATGCCTCTTGTCATTTTTGTCTAGAAACTTTTGAGATTTAGAGCCTGTTACTGTCACTGCTCCCATTTTCCAGTCTAACCCCCCAGGTCTGTCTGGGTTCTGCCCTCTGTTCCACTCAGCAGCTGAACACATTTCCTGCCATCCGGACTCCTGCCCTTGCTGGGGTCATGCACCAGTCCTGCAGCCTCTGGAGAAGAGCAAGCTGAGGAAGGAAAGGCAGTAGGCGGTCCCTGGGGTCTTGGAAGCTATGAAAGCCATCCAAAATAGGACCTGCGCTGTGTTGTGGAGGTAAGAGTGATAAACCCGGCAGTCCTCTGGATGTGACTGGAGCCATCCATGAATACAGATGGAAATCTGATTCTTGTAAAACAGAGAAAAAAATGTCCTTTGTTATCTGCCAAAGGCTGGATGGGGCTCTGGTCCACCTGGTTGAGTGGCATGGCACAGAGGTGGGAAATAGATGGTCTTTAAGGTGCCTTCCAACCCAGACCATCCTGTGATTCTATTAATTACAAAACCGTGTGCCTACACACAAATCAAACACAAGTAACCTGGATCCTTCACTACATTATTGGAGGTTGCTGTAGTCACTTGAGTCGCCTGGAGACAAGTTTGTTATTTGGAGAGACTTGCAGGGTCCAACAGGATCTATGGGAGACTTTTCACAGTTCAGTGATAAAAGAGATGTCAGAGCAGATTATTTGCAAGCACAGGACTGGTTAACCTGCCTGTGAGCCTGATGAGACAAGTATATTCCTGTTACTGCAGTGTCTTCCTCACAATGTACAAGTAATGAGTTTTATTAGTTTTACCTTTTGAATATGCAATGTTCATACACAATGCTATATGCATAAATACTGGCTTTAAGTCCTAATTCCCTCTTTGCGTAATGATATGGAATCCATCAGAAATATTTAACAAGGAGCCGTATTAGCTTTGGGCTTTATAGGATGGATTGCTGAAAGTGGGAGGTGAATAATGGTAACTTTTAATAAATTCCACTCTTTCCAGTTGCAGTTTGTCCTTTATCAACCCTGTTGCACAGAAATCGCTTGTTTACAGGAGAGACTGAATGAAATTCCTTCATACAGATGAGAGCTGTGCAATTCTGGTTAGAGGGGGAGTTTTCTGTTAATGTGAAAAGACAATGTAAATGACCTGTTTGCTGTATATCCTGAAGGAGGTTTTACAGCTAAGAATAAAAAGGAAAATATTTATCTTAAGACTATCTTGGAAGAGTTTTTTGTATTATCAGAAGCAGCTACACTGATATTTACCTGCACAATTATACATGCACAACAACCTCTTGTGTGGCTTAATCTGGCCACAATTCAGAGCTACAATCAAATACATTGTTATGCTGTAAGCAACAAAGCAGAGCAGAAAGACCAACATTTCTCATCAGCTTTTTGGGTTGGAAGTATCATTTCATTTATGCTCCCTTAGCTGTCAGACTCAAGTCTGCTGTGCAAACAGTTCTACACTGAACCTTATGTATTACTGTGATACCAGCATNACAAGCTGTGTTCCTGTCCTTGTGAGTACAACCTCCCTGAAAGATGATCAGTCACCACAGAGGTCACTTCTGCAGGATGAAAACCCAGCATGCCATTAATTTGATGTAAAGTAAACACAAGTGACACAGCTCTTCATCCTNACAACCTCTTGTGTGGCTTAATCTGGCCACAATTCAGAGCTACAATCAAATACATTGTTATGCTGTAAGCAACAAAGCAGAGCAGAAAGACCAACATTTCTCATCAGCCTTGTGGGTTGGAAGGGTCATATCATTTATGTTCCCTTAGCTGTCAGCCTCAGGTTTGCTGTGCAAAGAGTTCTAACTGAACCTTATGTATGTCTGTGATACCAGCATAGGTGCGAACCTGGTATAAAGTCCTCCAAGCATCACACTGATTTCGACTGACAGAACTTACAGTGTTGCAGCACAGAATTCATTTTACCTGCTCCTTTAGGTCTCTCTGCATTATCAAAGCTGAAAGTAATTTCTTCAGTGGAAGCAAAATTAGTGCCTTACTCTCTGGATGTGGTAGTGTTTTACATTGTCTTGCCAGGTAAAGGGGAAGCAAATTTGTTCATATTGACCATTACAGTTAAATCTTTGGTTTGGGAGCAAAAGGAAAATGTTAATTAAGAAGTAATTTGGCCTGGATTTTTTTGTCATGAGAACATGACAAGAGTGATACTGTCCTTGTGAGTACAAACCTCCCTGAAAGATGATCACTCACCACGGAGGTCACATCTTCAGGATGAAAACCCAGTGTGCCACTACTTTGATGCAAAGTAAAGACAAGTGACACAGCTCTTCATCCTTAGCAAGGACTTGCCACTGCAAAGACTTTGTTAACATACAGAGCTCTTGTTTACAACTGTTCTTAAAGTGTCAGACAAATCAGCGAACCAACCTCCTTTGTCCTTCTTTGCCTCTTGCTGTTGCTGCTGAGCTGCTGCTG
>VWZG01004769.1:0-58485 GCA_013396735.1 Grallaria varia
CCTTCCCCCTGATTCTGGTCCAATCCTTGCTTTTTCTTAGAAGAAGGCTTTTTTGCTTCAAATACACTGAATATTTGTAAAATAGGAAATTATTCTAGAAAGATTTCTAGAACCATAGAAAAAGTTTGGGTTGGAACTGACCTTTAAGGATCATCTAGTCCAGATGCTAGACCAGAGTGCTAAAAGCCTCATTCAACCTGTTTGAACACTTCATGAGATATGCACAACATTTCCGTGCAAGCTGTTTCAGTGTGTCATTACACTCGTCATAAACAAATCCTTCCTAATGTGCAATCCAAATCTATTCTTTTTAAATTTAAACTACTACCCTTTATTCCATATCTGCAGGGTCTGGTAAAATGCCTTTCTCTGGCTTTCCTGTATTTTCTATATTTGCTACGTGTGGACAACTGTTCTTTGTCCATATGAGAGTATTCCACAAATGTATGAAAACTGAAAGGGCATAATGATTATGCAGTTTATTTTTAGTAGACAAGTAGTACCACATACAGAAATTTCTCATAAAGGGTGTGTGTTGCATGCAGTATGTTTAAGGAGATTATCAGCAAATCATGTCCCAAAAAATTTTTGAAAAATTGTCCTGCATAAAGGCTGATAAGGCAAATTCCTAATTCTATTCAGCTCTGTTAAATTGTAGAACAGAACTGATGAAGTGTGATGTGGAAATCTTAAACTAGACACTAAAATAAAATTAAGAATTCAGTGCAATTTATGGATCCAGAAATTGCCATTCTTTAACAAATATAATACTATGGCCACCCACATTAGTCGAGACCATCAGGTTTACCCGGAACTTTGCTGTGGTTACATGAGGTTTTCTTCTCAGCTTAGTCGCAAAAAAAAAAAAAAAAGAATGGGTTAAAAATATCACACCAAAACCTATAAGGTCTTTATATTTCTTACTGTTATCCTCTTTAAAATTAATGAGACAAAGTTGGCGTGATTTTGTCCTGAATGGCATGTGTTTTAAGATAGAGTTTGAATCCTTGCTATAAATTCCTGAGCATGAGATCAGGACCTAATTTGAATTATTTGATCTTCCCCCCACATATATATTGACTCTAGTTAAATTAGCTTTATCACTGTCAGAAATAATTTTTTGAAAAATAGATATAGTCACGGATTCTAAACTAATGTAAATTGGCATGGATGTAAATATATATATGTGTGTGAGACACTTCTAATTAATTATTTTGCAAAATGAGTGATCTAAAATTCACAAAGTACCCTCTGTTGAGAAAATTTTATCCAGTTTATACTATTAACGCAAGCTTTCAGGAATTAAGAAAACAGTCAAAAGATGTTTTTCCATAGCTTCCCACTAAATCGAATCTCTTCCATATTTAATTTTTATCTTTGATTCTTTCAGGACTTTAATTCTCCTGAGAATTTGATAATGGTATTTTTGGCTAGTAAACCTATTTATGGGCAGTTGGAAATTGGGAGTTTTGTCAATAACAGTGCACTACATTTTCCAATGATATTAAAACAAATTAAAAAATGCCTGAGGCAGATATAAATCTGGTTCCATAATGTTACAATTTCTTTGTTGTAGTCTCTATGCAGGTTATGGTGTAGTTGCACCTTAGTGGTGAGCATGTAACTTTTGTCATATATGTTGTAAGAAAACACTTCTGAAAAGATGTTCAGTGATGCTGTAACACGTTCAAAACCTTTTCTTTCCTCTTTAATACTAATGAGTTACAATAGAAACAAAGTAGTTATTTTCCATCTTTTTATGTGATTAGAATTTGAGATTTAAGAATGTTTATGTTGGATTTCTTGTACCTATCATATTTTGGGGCAGTACATAGAAAATTCTGTCCATAAGTTTACTAAATATGAGTTAAGAGGTGTTAATTTTCTGAAGATAAAATTACATGTTTCATTCTGAGTAAATGTTCCTCATGCATGGAATTGAAAATCAAAATGTTAAGTGAGAAAACATATGGAATTTCTTGACAGTGGAAGCAAGCTAAACATGTTACACATCACTAAATCTGAACATACAGTTAAAGAAATTAGAATCTGGTTCTGGAGTAAGAGAAGAAGAGTGATAGAAAGAAAATAGGGGAGGAATGTATTGAGGAACCACATTCATCTTTGTCTGATATGATATATCATTGGATGTTTAGGCAATACAACTGGAACAGAACTTAACAGAACCCAACCCTACAGTGACATATCTCCTGTGAAATGCAGCACCTTGGACAGCGCAAAGACATGCAGACCCCATGGGTTCATCTGCAATGACTTGCTAATTATCACGAATAATGTTTCAGAAAAACAAATAATTTACTAGAACCAGTAAATGTGAAAGATGAAGTTTACTGATAACTCATAGAAAACTTTACATTTCCCCATTCATATGTGTAACCAAGACATGAGTTCACAGTGGATTTGCTGTTCTGCTGCTCCAGTTTTGAAATGGAATAACACAGTTGGCTCAAAGCCAGAAAAACTGAGTATTCATGAGCTTCCTTACAATATAGAAACCAATGACTCATTGCTCATTACTGCTTAGAATTTTGAACTCAGTTATGACAGGTCCATATCTATCTTAGAAGTTGCTTTTGCACTGCTGTAGTTCAAAGATAAGATTTTAAAAATAAGTATTTCTTGGAATAATTACTCTCTCATTGATACCAGTATTAAATTTTCCATGATTTAAATAGAAAGAAAACTTGACTGATGATAAATGGGCATTTGATAATAATATTTCCATTGATTTGGTCTCAGTTTGTACAGATTTAACTGTCAGGAGAACGAGACACAGCATTTCTCTTTGATCACTTCTAGAAAAAAAGAATGTTGTGTTAAGAGGATATAGTCAACACTCTTTGAAATCAATGAGGATTTTAACTGAATAAAGGCTGTGAGTCTGGACCTTAAAAAAAAGGGTGGCAGCAATTTAAGGTTGAGGATTAAAAAAGATAGGAAAAATATGGGAGTTTTCCAACCTCTATTTAATATTTCATTCTATATTATACCCTTCACACTCTCTCTACTACTCCAGATGTCGCTACATTATGTATTGAAACCATACCTTACAATCTATTTTTTCCTCTTATACATTTGCCTCTTTTTTTTTTTTTTTCCCCATTTCATGTACTTTAGGACATGTACTAAAGGGGGCAATTTTTACTTGAGTGCATGGAATTCTAACTAGGTATTGAAACACTAAAACTATGTTAAATTCTGGAAGTAAAGAGATCATAACCTACTGGTGCAAGTACTTTTATTTTGCAGAGATTTGATTGCATTTATTTTCCTTTCCATGTCCTGGTCTTTCCATGATATCATAAGGAGTTATACCTACTCCATCTGAAAACATTTTCATAACCATTTTGAGCTAGGAAGCTTATTCAAATGTACAGTTTTCATTTATTCATATGCATATTCATATGCAGTATGTAAGAGCTTTTGTACCAGCCTCCCCTGTATCTTAAGTTGCTTTGATCTGTTGTTTTTTGGGTTGTTTGTTTTTTTTTTCCCCTTCTCTAATCCTTCATTCATTAAGAAATTACAAATGTTACTCACATATGCCTTGGCTGTTGTTTTTGTAGGCTGAAGAAATCATATGCCTCTAATTCCCTACTCTAAATTAAAATTTTCATCCCCTTTATCACTCAAGTAATCCTTCCTCTCATATTCTCACACTCCATTCATTTGTTTCTTTAAAAATGAGTTGAAAAATATGTGTGCTATTTCTGATATATTTTCAATAGTGTGCATGCTTCCTTTTTATTAGAGGAAGTCTCTGTAACTTCTTCAGAACTGCCTTTTTTCCAGATTTGTATTATCGTGGGAATACACAATCCTCTATCAATCAACTACCAGGCCAGAACTACTTAGTTTTTCAGTCAGTTGCTCCCAACAAGAAAGAAAATTCTGTGTGCAATTTTCATTATGTTGCTAATTTTCAGCTTGTATATCTCAGTCTGGTTGTAGAATCATGTGGATTGGAAGTGACCTTAGAGATCATCTAGTTCCAATTCCTCTGGCAGGACCCCTTCTCCTAGACCAGAGACCTAGACCTCTTCCACTGTCAGAAATGGAGAATTCTCTGGAAAGGCTGCTCCAGTGCCTCACTGTCCTCTAAGAGTTTACTCCTAATATCTAATCTAAACCTGTTCTCCTTCATTTAAAACCTTTCCCCCTTGTCCTATTGCTACATATCCTTTAAAAAAGTCCTTTTCCAGCTCTCTTGTATGTTGCATTTAGGTTCCAGATGGCTGTTAAGGTCTACGAGAAACATTTTGTTCTCCATACTGAACAATCACAGCTCTCTCAGCCTGTCTCCATAGGAGAATAGAAAGTGCTGCTTAGTGTTATTTTTTTTTTTTTAATATGGCTTCCAACAAAATATATTACCAGTCCAGTGATCCTGTATTAATTTATATATCTAATTAGCAGTAATGAGTGCAAGACCCTTGCATATGTTAATACATGCAGTTCTTTATGATCTATGTGTTTGGCAGAGCATAAGCTTCTTGCTGACGATCTCAATCAATCACTGAAGTGTATATATTCATAATGATTTACTATAAATTTGACTTGGGGGTTTGTTCAGAATTTTCTGCATTTGACTTTCAGTTATGCAATGTATCATTGAGGTTGTGTAGTGCAAGACAGAATTTTTAGGGTAACAGCCTATAAAAGGTCAAATTTGTCTAACTGAAAAAATTAACATCAATCTGCTGATCAGAATTTTGGTTTAGCTGCACCCATTAATCCCTGAATTTCTTAGAAATATACTTCAATGACTTTATTATTTTAACATTCTTACCTAGCAAGTAAGAATACTGCACAGAGAGTGATTTCTTAAAACATGTTTTTATTTTTCAGTAGCTTTTTAGTCTTTGTTCCATCTTTGCCTTCATTTCTGACTTATTATTTGTCCCCCACTATAACCTAGTGAGGCATAATAAACCTAAATTCTTAGCACTTTGTAGGGTGAATATTATAGTTAGGATATTGTTATATGTATTCCTTATAGCTGGGGGCCTTCATTCCAAATCTCACTTCACTCAAGAGACCTCATTTGGAACTAATTTTGACTTAGGATGGGAATATTTTCAGCAAAGCTCAATGAGTATATTTATAGTGAAAGTGCACATTGTGGCTGGGTGGGAAATGACACAATGCGAACAAATCTGTTGTCTTCAAAAAGCTGTAGTATCTGAAAATCAAAGTCCCTGTGTTTTAGATTTTCTTGCTGTTGATGATAAGGGAGATTTATTTTCTGAAGCTTAGTGAATATAATAAATGTTGCCAGCAAAGATTTCAACAAATGGTTTTCATTACAAAAGTTTGAAAGAAAACTAAGCAAATCTAGTGAATAGCAATAATAATGCAAAAAAAAAAAAAAANAAAAAAAAAAAAAAAAAAAAAAAAAGGATTATGCTCTCTGCTAGCCAAAAAACTGATTTCTAATATTCTTTTTCATTCAAATAAACTGAATTGTGCTAAGTTTTGAAATTTGAAAAAGGTGCAAATCCTATATGAGGTATACAAACCTATAAGCAAGGTAAAATACATCCTCTTGTATATATCACTGTATTTAGAAATATCCTATCACAGGATAATTCAAGTTACAAGGTACTCCAGGAGGTCTCCAGTCAACCCCCCTGTGCAAAACAGGGCTAGCTTCGGATTCCTCACCTTTTGGTCTATCCAGGCTTGAAACCCCCTAAGGACAGAGACAACACAGGCTCTCAGGGTACCTGCTCTGCTGCCTCGCTATCTCCATGTGAAAACAGAATCTTCTTATACTTAGCTTGAGCCTCTCCTACGCCCATTGTCTTCCATGGTTCTCCTGTGCACTGCTGTGCCAAGACCACCTCAATGTCCTTGATGCCCTCCTGTAAGTGCTGAGTCTGTTTGGTGCTTTGGAATCTCTCCCTCCTCCAGCCTAACCCTGTTCTGCCAGCACCTCCCCATGGGTCACCACCTTAGGGACCCTCCACTGAGCTTCCCGTGGTTTACCTATGTCTTTGCTTTGCTGGGGACCAAAACTTGATGCAGGTTCAAAATACAATCTGGCAAATACCATGTAAAGGGTTGACAATCCTGTCCTTCAGTCTACAGAATGTGCCCCTGTTTATATGGCTCAGGATTTGTTCACCACCTTTGCTGTTAGGGTACACCATGGGGTCATGTTTGGTTCAATGCCCATTACCTTCCACTAGACCAGGTTGCTCAGAACTCAAACACTTCCGGGGATGGGGCAATTTGTTGAAGGGAGCACTGCATAAAATGGGGCTCCAGATTTCAAATTACTAATGGCATTTTTAATTCATAGTGGTTAGTAAAGAGATATATACACATGGTAGATGTTCTGGTATTCACAGAAGAAGAGACAAGGGGCTCAAGTAGAAATACAGAAATTTCCATTTCTTTACTCCAGGCTTTGTTACCCTCATGCACCTCTCAGTTGCTGAGACCTACTTTGCATCTCTGAAAGGATGCTGCAACGGACTCTGAGGTCCAGATTTGACCAAGAGGACAGAGAAGAATAGAATAGAATAGAATAGAATAGAATAGAATAGAATAGAATAGAATAGAATAGAATAGAATAGAATAGAATAGAATAGAATAGAATAGAATAGAATAGAATAGAATAGAATAGAATAGATTATTTCAGTTAAACGGCACCTACAACGATCCACTAGTCCAGTTGCCTGATCAATTCAGTGCTGACCAAGATAAAGCCTACTATTAAATATATTTTCCAAATGCCTCTTAAACACTGACAGGCTGAGGGCATTGATTGCTTCTCTATGAAGCTGGTTCCAGTGTTTGATTGCCCTCTTGATAAAGAAATGGTTTCTGATGTCCAGTCTAAACCTTCACTGAAGCAACTTTGAGCCATTCTCGCACATTATGTCACTGGATTTCAGGGAGAAGATATCAATACCTCCCTCTCCACTTCCTCTCCCTTCAGCCAGTTCATCATCCAGCACACCATGAACTCACTCATACCACAGCTGGACAACTAGTCCAGACGGATGCTGTGAGGGACAGTATCAAAAGCCTTACTAAATTCAGAAAAATTACATCCACTCCCTTCCCTTCATCCACTAGATGGGTGAAATTATCACGGAAGGATATCAAATTAGCTAATCAGGACTTTCCCTTTGAAACCCATGTTGACTCTGCCAGATGACTGCACTGGTCTTTAAATGTCTTTTGATACCACCCAGTATAGTCTTCTCCATAATTTTTCTATGAACTGACATTACACTAACAGAGCCATAGTTCCCTGAATCTTTCCTCACACCATTCTTGTAGACTGGAATAACACTGGTCAGATTCCAGTCTGCTCAGGGAACACAATACTTTTTACATCCAGTGTCAGTGGCTCAACAACTCAGACCTTTGCCTCTCCTTACCTGCAGTCCTACGTCCATTTAAGGATGTCCCCCACTGTACCCTGCCTTGCTCTGTACTGCTGGGGTATTCATAGCCAGCTGTTTTCATAAGCTGCCAATCAGATCAGTCCACAACACAGTGATAGATCTCAGCATTTTTCTCCTCAACTTTTCTTTTGTGCATAATGACTGCTTCATTTTTGCTGCCTCCTCTATACTTCGTGAAGCTTTTTCAGAAAACTAAAGAACAAATAAATGACCCGAGGGCTTTATTGTATAAAAATTTAGTGGGCTGGTTTTGTGCAAACTACCTCCCATACTGGGTGACTTGAAAGAACTAACAAGGTTTCAGTTGTCAATCTGACAGAAACAATAAATTAAGACTAAAAGTCTTTATTGTATCAGGCATTAGTATCAAATATGCAAAAGGCAAACTTTTTACAGTGGTTCTTTGCAAAGACGTATGAACACATTAGGAAAAACAAGCAAAAATCATTCATTTCCTCTGTTCCAGAGGTAGTCTTTTTCTTCAGTAGACAAGTCTTTTATCTATCTGGATCTTGTATCTATCTGGATATATTATTCTATCTGTACTTGTACCTACTTGGATGTATTCCAAAATTCCAGCCTTTCTTACCTACTCCATAAAAATAAACGATTATAACATATTTGATCATCACAGTCTTATTAAGAAATAAGTTTGAAAACTGGTAACTCTAATCATACCCTTAATATAGGGAATTAATTCCATCTGTACAAAGCAATATACATTTGTAAGCCTATACAAACTTCTTATTAAGATAAGCTTTTGAAAAAGTCATAATAATTTCAGTGTTGTCTCAAAGGCAGTTCTTAGGTTTCATCAGAAGAACAATTTTCATCCAGAGTGTATAAAGCTTTTGAACTGACTTAGAGTGATTCCCATGTATTCTTTTGTGGGTTGTAGAAGACAAAGAAAACCTCGGTATGTTACTGTACCTGTTTTGTTGTGATTTGACAATATAAACCAAAATACAGACTTTCTTAAACACTTTTTTTGCACAAATATATACTACAAAAAGGACAGCACATGAAGGATTCAATTTATTTTTTTATATTTTTTTTCTGTATTCTTTTTTTAAAAAAAATCTAAGCAAGTGAACCTTAAATGCTCTTGTGTTATACAAAAGCAAAATCCCATTGGCTTCTACATCCCTTACATTTGAAGGACTAATGCTTGAGCAGTTCAGGGTTTTTTTTTCCTGTCAGAATATGAATAGGTAGATTATCACTCACTCCATTGATCATGCCACATTAAAAAAGGCAGTTGTGTGAAATTACTGGATTGAGATATGTATATGTTCTTCTGAGCATCTAATTGCCTATAATATTATGTTAATAAGAGCTGCCTCTATTTTCATGCTGAGTAATGTCGACCAATAAGGATGCAAATTCTGCGTGCAACCTTGTTTTTGTATACCCTACTTATTCTGCTGAATGTGTCTAACAAGATGAGAAAGCAACCATAATTGCAAATTGCGGTGGGTTGACCCCAGCCAGCTGCCACACAGCCACAAGGTCCCTCAAAAAGTCTCCCACAGGATGGGAAAAAAAAAATTGAAATAAAGTGAAAATACTTGTGAATTGAAATAAAGACAGTTTTATAGGAAAGCAGAAGCTGCCCACAAAATCAATGCAAAAAGAGAAATTTGTTCACTATGTCCCATCGGCAGGCACTGTACATCCACTGCCCAGCAACCCAGGCCTCATGACACGTTACGGTTTCTTGAGAAGACAAATGCCATAACCAAAGGTGTCCCTTCTTTCTTCTCCTTTCTCTGAGCTTTTATTGATGACTGCAACTTCACAAAACAGAGAATATCCCTTTAGTCATTTTGGGTCAGATAGCTCAGCTGTGTCCATGTCCAACCACAACTTCTTTCAGGCAGGGGGGGAAAAAAGCTAAAGCTTTCATACCATGCAACTTTCTTCAACAGCCAAAACATTGGTGTGTTGTCAACACTGTCTTAGCCACAAATGCATGGCACAGCACCATGTGGGCTGCTAAGGAGGAAGGTAACTCCATCTAAGCCACATCCATTACACATGTATTCAAGGGGTAAAAAGAAAATAGAAAAAGAGAAGAATTATGTTTATGCCTTTGCCCTAGTTTCATCCAGGACACAATTTATTCAGGGTATCAGTGATGAGACAGTGTTTGGAGCCATGTGGGTGCAGCTAGGTTGTTATTCTATACTGCTCACATCACTGCCTGGGGGTCAGAAACAAGGGATTCTCACTTGCAAGGAGAAGAGGGTGTCGCTTCAAGTGGAAGAAAAAGGATACACGTGGACATTGTCATTTTTGTTCCTTTTATCCATGTGAGAAAGCAGCAAATGGAGCTGCTTCCTGGATGAAACATGGTCATGAACCCCAAAAAGGTTCACCAAACACTCATAAGCACCTATATGGAGGATGAACCAGAGAGGGGAGTGATGTGAAGGTACTATGGCTTCCCTCCAGAAACGTCTTAGAGGAAGAGGAACATGGTGAAACTTTGACCACGCCTGATCAGTCCGCCAAGAAAGATGCCAAGGATAACTACCCAATTAAGCACTTACAACTAGATTCACTCAAACTCCACTCAAAGCTAAAAAAATAGTATAAAAGGAAGTTGAAAATGGAGAAAAATCAGAGAAAATTTTCCACTGAAACTGCTGGATCAGCTGACAGGTTGAACATGTCTTTCCTCCCATCTAGGGATGCCTGTCGGATGAGAAACTTATGCTGTGCACAGTGACTATTGTTTTAAGGACTAGAGCTCAATTTTGCTCCATAATAGATTAGTAGATTGTTTTGTATTAGAGTTTGTGCTTATGATTGTTTTATACTATTATTAGCTTACTTTAAATATGTATTTGCAACTAAACCTTATCACCAATGATCATGAACTTTATTAACTTGTCACAATTTATATTAATAAAGTGTTATTCTGTAAACTGTTAGAGTCAATGCTTCATAATGTGCTGACAGTTTGCTGGTGGCGGAATAACATGTGGGAAGACCTGCTGAGAGGTATCCCTTATGCTCTTGCATGTCAGTCTCCAAAAAAGGGCAACTGAATTACCCTGATCTTCTGACTCTGTCCAGTGAAGAGTTCCCTCACAGGACACCTAGCAGACTAGGTTGGACATACATGACTTCATTTTCCCTGAGGCACTAAGAGACTAAAAAATCTCTGTGGGTTGAGAAGATCTACCCTCTCTAACCATCGGGCATATCCCCCTCTTTCATGTGTCAGCCAGGTTTGGGAGAAAAATGCAGACATTAATTTTTTTTCCTCCATTTTTCGTCTTTGTCTCAGGAGTCACATGGTGTCAGATGCAGCAGCATACAGTCGGTTGGACTCTTTGAACATTTTGCATGTAATCATCCTCTTTTAATACACTGTTGTTATTAGTATTGTTGACATTATTGTTTATTTTCTTGTCTCATTGCTCCAATAAATTGTTATCTCAACCCACAATCTCTGCCTTTTGCCTCTCACTCTTGGGGGGTGGGAAAGGTGGTGCTGGAGGGATGGGAGGGCCGAGGCTGTATAGGCCTTAATTTCCAGCTGGGTTTAAACCAGGACAGCCTTTCTACTGTATTTCTCACTATAAAATGTCTATCTTTCTTTGGAAAAAAACCATAACTTCCAGTACAGAAAATACATTACCAGAGTTACAGACTTCAAGGTAACAAAGAGCCGCTAGCCATTATATCAGTCCTACTTGGCTTGCATACCAATACATTTGAATTTATTAATCAATAAGAAAGCTAGACAGAAAACTGTTGTAGATAGATTAGATTCTAATTCAAGTTTAATTTAGGTAGACAGCTACAGCAAAAAGATGAATATTTAGAAGTAAAAGCTACAGACACTAAGTTCTATCTGTTCTTTGGTGTAGAGCACAGAACCAAGAGTCTGAGAGCAAGCTTGAGTCTAGAATTTCTTGTCCAGAATTGGATGGATCGATGCTGGCACTGACTGCCATTTGTCATAATTCTAAAGCTCTATTTTTATTTTTTTGTTGTTAAATGCCTGCTGTACTTCCAGGAATCATGGAAATAATAATTTTATTCCTGAATAAAATAATAATTCCTAAATAATAATAATTCAGGAAATTATGTTTATGAAGCAATTAAATTAGGAACCTTCTATAATGCCAGTATCTTTTGATTAAAAAAATAAAATTTAAAAACCAGAATGATAATTTTCATTTTACCTTTCTATTACATGTTATTTTAGATGCTGTGCAATTCTTGTCTCAAAGCTAATTTGCAATGCTTCAACTCTACAGCATCAAACCTTCCCAAGGACTCTCATGCTGTAATTAGGGGTACTGCAATATGGTCTTTCTTTCAGCTCTCTAGAAAATCCCTTCAAATTGACAATTAAAACCTTTCAAGACATTTTGAAGACAAACTAACCTCTTTATTACTATCTTGTCTCATTATCTGTCTCAGAGTCAAAAGAAAACTGTTACTAGCAAGTCCAGATACAGCGCTTGACACTTTATCTTGCAGGGCAATATGGTTGCAGAGAAACTAGAGAAATGACCTTTTCAACATTTTTCTCGAGGTATTCCCTTCAACATCTGAAATGATAGAACACCAGCAGTCAACCCTAAAATCAAATGAAATCCATTGAGCTTAGCAGCTGAAATTAGACCAGAGAACCAGGGAAAATTACTCAATGGACCATTTTCGTCTCAAGCTTGTAGACAGTAACTTGAGATGGCAGGTGAACTGGTGTGAAAAAAACACAGACTCAAACTTTCTTTCAACGCTTAAACCAAAATATTGTTAAAAATCTGAACCACTACTTTGGGAAATCCCTAAAAGACAGCACCTTTTAAGTTACTCATTGGTTTTGTGCTTGTGTGCAAATGCATACATACACACAAAGCTTTTATTTTCACAATAACAATGCAGATTTATTTGCATTTTAATAGCACAGTTCTGGTGTTAGTCTTCAGGATTTGTGATGTACATTACTGACATTATTGAAAAGTGATTTATTTTAACATGGAAATATTTGTACATTATATGAATGTCACTGACATGACCAGAAGTATTTTTCTTGCAAACTCTTAGAATTATTCTCTCTCTAGGAATAAACCATGTTCATCACCACATTTATTTTTGTGTTGATGGCAAAGTACTTACTATAAAAAACAAAACAACAAACAAACAAAGAAACAAAAACAAACAAAAACCCAGGGAAAAAAAGTTAAATTGCATAAAATAGAATATGGCGTAAATCATATTGAGTGTATTTGGTGAACATTGATGCTTTAGCAAGCAGGTCAGGCCTGTAGGCATTGCCACTGTGAGAAGAGACATGGGACTGCCCAGTGTTAGACCCAGTGGTTTCCAGATGACTCAAAGCCAGACCCTCTGCAGAATACAGAAGAGTCCTCTCCTTATGCCGGCTCTTCCTGCACCTCTGGGTCTGGGTAGATATGTCTGGAGTGAAGGAGTGAATTGGAGTCTGACTGAGGGGAAGGAAAGCTGTTGTTTTAATGTTTGTCTTTGTTTCTCACTAGTTGGGTCTATTTCTGCAAGAAAAATCTGCTTTACCCTTGGTGATAACTAGTAAGCAATGTCCCTGTCTTTATCTCAACCACTGGCTTTCTCATTCTTTGGTTTTCTTCCCATTTGTCTTCCCTCATCCTGCTGAGAAGGTGGAGTAAGTGAGGAGCTGGATGACCATTTAACAGTTAGCCAAGGTTACCACAATAAGAAAATGTGTTACAATTATGAGAAAAATTTTAACAACCTTGATGAAAATTCATACAAAGTGATGTGACTGGTTGCCAGATCTTTGAGCAACATGAACAGTATGCTTATTTCCATTCTTTCTTGATTTCCTGGCATACATCCATCCTTTGTGGGGTAGCTGAAAGATATAGATGGTAGGGGATTATTGTTTTTTCCCTCCAGCTTTTGCCATGTCTGCTCTGTCAATTGTCTGCTTGATTTTTCCTATCCAGTCTGTGTATTGCCAAACTTTATAAGCTCCACAGGATGTTTGCTTAGAACATTCTAACTCAATAAAATGTAACAATTCTTGACAGAGTTTTGCTGTGGTTTGACAATGGAAAGATTTGTTCCATTTAACCACATGAAGATTTCACAGAAATTATCTTCCTTGAAGTACATGATCAGCAGAATGAGCTGGATACCAATATGAAAGGCACAGTATTGTAATCACAGTATTGTAAGCTTTAACAATCTTCTAAAGGATAATGTCTGAGCTCAGATGATTCTCAGGACCCCCAGCCAGACAAAAGTATATTTTAATTGTTAAGGAAGCTAAAATGCAATTATGCTTTCTCTGTTTTTGGGGAGAAAGTGCATGCTTTCTGTTGTTGTTATGTTGAGACATCTTTTAGAATAACATTTGGTATGTTGCAAATTAATCTTGATCTTTCAAACTCCTCTGTATTGCTAACAGTTAATCAAACCAAATTCAAATGCTGTTCTTAGTTCCTCTGTTCATTTGACTTAAACATGTGCAGACTTTTAAATTCTACATTTATATCACTTTTTTCCTCTGCTGTCTTCTTAAGTTTTAAAAAAGAAATTTTTCAACATATCAAACCAGACAAACTAGATAAAGAATGAAAGTATTACTACAGACAACAATAAACATAAAAAAGGAGTGAAGTTTTCATAATATTTTGATATTTAGTCTTCTTCTACTTCTTCCCTCACTTATCCGGACATCTTACATCAAGAGTTCAAGTCCTCCAAAGGAGTACTTGCTTCAAAAGGGGGGGAAAGTACAAAAATAGCCAAACAAGATTTGTCTAAAATCTGATTTTAGATAAAGTTATTATCAGTTTTACAGGTTAAAACCTGTGTAACTTGCTGTTTTCTCAGTTCTCTTCCAAGGGTATTTATTCTGTCAGATAACAACAAGCGCACAGGAACTAAAAATATTAATTTTATAACTTTTTTAGTTGTGGATGGGGTTTTTTTTTGGTTTTTTAAAACTTCTTAGTGATAATGCTGCAAGTGAAATTTTCGGTTCTCCTAAGTCATAAGCGTGGAAAACTTGTATTAGCAATGACAATATCAAACAAAAAAAGGAAGCATAATAAAAGACATATAGTCACTGATTCCCTTCTGAATATAAGCTATATTATGTTTTTTATAATGGACCAGGGAGAGCAATCTCTGGTGCAAATACGAATTTTTATCTTAGGGGACAAGATTACATTATGGCAATATTTTTTGTATGACATAATTTGCTATTTTAAAATCAAGCAGAATAAAAAGCTGTAAGAACAGCTGCTCAAGCTATCAAACCTGAAGATATATACCAAAATAAATTAAAACTAAAGCAAAAAATCTCAATTTCACAGCAATAAGCTCCTTATATTTTATCAAAAAGACACTTAGTAGTTCAAACTTACATATTTTAAATTTAAATTAAAATTTATAGCATTTTTCACTTTACAGAAATAAAAATTAAAAATTAGTAGAAGCCTCAAACAATGGCACTTGCCAGTTAAATCCTATCGCTTCATTCATTGTCACAGAATAGTCTTTCTACTCTGGCAACGACTTAATTGAAATATAATAAAATAGTTTTAAAGTGTTTGAATATAGTTTACACCAAATTTCAAGACTGACCTGGATCAATATAGTTTCATTGGGAAGCACTTGCACTTTTAATCTAGTGCAATATTAGGCCATAAATACATATCTGACAAAGCATGGAACATTTTGATTGCAGTTATACATAGGCAAACCCAAACCATTTTTTTCATAATCGATAATAACTCACATTGTTGTAACCATTGTCAATCAACTATTTGCACAAAATTTTAATTTCAATAATACACATCACAGTAGAGTGCTTAGTTCAGTCTGAGTGTCCCACTTGGAGGTGCTGGTGCAGCCTGCTGTGATCCATAAACACTTAAAGGACCTCCCTTGGGAATGCTGCCTAGAGGGTCACAAGACAATTGACTTTGGTTATCAGTGAATTTCCATCCTTATCATAACTGAAGCCCGTAACTACTTAGCTCTTTTCCCAAAGTCTAGTAACAATGGTACCATTCTATCAAGGCTACAATTCACAATGTTGCTGCTCCACTTGGGCTATGATTCAGGTAAATGGTTTACTAAGGTTATGAAGGGTAATCACTTATCCTTTGTTTCCCATCTTGTCTGGGCAGGTGATGTTTTTGCTTGTTGATTGTCCCCACCTCTACCATTCATGAGCTCCTGGTATGATCAGGGAGTGTCTCATGGCTCAGCTGGTACGGTCAAGGGATAGTCCCTCACTCAGGTGATTAGGTCAAGGCTCATCAGGAGATTCTGAGATTATAGAGCAGGTCTGAGGATGGGCCCAGGGGGATGGACCACCACAATGATAGGAACTTGTGAATTATAGGTGTCATAGCTTCACTCCTGTAGTCACAGAAACAAAAACTTTCAGCAAAAGTGAATGGGTTCGTTGGCACTAAGTAAGCCAGGTCATGTAGAATAATGAATTTTCAGCCTAGGGGTCACTAAGCAGGGAGACTTGATTTCAAGTTCTACCTGTCATGGCCTTTTCAATTCAGAATGAAACAGTCTGAATTTGCAAAACTGGAAAGAAGGCACTCAAAATGCAGAAGATTATAATGTTACATAAAATATCAGGATTCACAATTCTGCTCCAGGACAAAGGACAGTAGGATTCATTCTGTGTAACTGTCTTTGCAAGTGTCTGTAGGGCCCATCAGGATATGGCCATATAATACTGAATCTAAGTGCTAAATTCAGTAGTTCAGAAGGCTCTCACTTCTCTTAAGCTCATCATAAGCAGACATTTGGGTATCTTTATTATTCTTTCCAATATCAAACTTAATACATTCCCAAAAATCAATGAATAACCAAAATCCCTAAGGACACCAGATAGCTCTTTCATGCAAATTCAGCTAGACAGGTTGAAATCTTCCTCCAGCCATTCCAGTCTTGACCAGTATATCCAATTAGCAGTTGGTTGCGAGTGGTGTTCCTCAGGGTTTGATGTTGGGGTCAGTCCTGTCTATTATCTTTATTGATGATCTGGACAAGGGGATTCATCCTCAGTTGATTCACAGACAACAATAAGTTGGATGAGAGTGTTGATCTGTTGGAGGGTAGGAAGGCTCTGCAGAAGGATCTGGACGGATGGATGGATCGATGCACCGAGGCCAGCAATATAAGGATCAATAAAGCCAAGAGTCAGGTCCTGGACTTGGGTCACAACACCCCATGCAGCACTACAGGGTGGAGACAGAGTGACTAGAAAGTAGGCCACAAGAAAAGGACCTGGGAGTGCTGGTCGACATCCAGCTGAACATGGACCAGCAGTGTGACCAGGTGGCCAAGAAGGCCAATGGCATCCTGGACTGTATCAGAAACAGTGTGGCCAGCAGGACTGAGGAAGTGATTGTCTCTCGACACTAGTCTCTGGTGAGGCCACATCTCAAGTACTGTGCCCAGTTCTGGGCCCAATGATCTTGGAAGTCTTATCCAACCTTAATGATCCTATGGCTCTATGAACAGCCCCTTACAGATGTACCAAACCAGGGAGGAACTCTTCCTAGAGCTCAGACTGAAAAGAAATTAAATTCTATGTCAATATACATTTTGAACACACAGAGGAATGTCCTTTAAAATTCTCTAACATATATTCAAATGAAAAGAAAAAAAAAGAAAGGAAAGAAAATGGATGCATGTGCATTTCAGTGCTGCTAGTCACAGAATGTAACAGCTGAACTGGCTTTCTGAAGAATTTTCTTTCATGTACTTGATATACATTACCAGACTGGGAATATTTGGAATCAAAAAAACCCTACAGGCCATTTGGTAGAAATGTGTAAAAGGCTTTGACAAAGCAGCACAATGTTTGCTTTAAGCCAGAAGTTGTCATCTGAGAGGAAAAAGCATCATTCAATTAGTGAAATAAGATCAGATGTGTGAACCACAGCCCTGCAGAAGATAGATTTACTTGCTAGATCAACAGGGTAGTAAACTGTGACTACTAACAGAGAACTTGTAAAGAAAATATTTCAGATAGTTCATTCTTTTTCAAGTAGGAACTTCAAATAGCAGCCATTAAATGCATTTTTCCATCAACTGGACATATAACTAATATACAATGATCCTTGCTTTCAAAAAATAACATGGTTTTTAGATTTAAACCTCTGAAACTATTTGTCTTACAAATACTGTCAAAAAAGCCCAAAGGAGTAATGCATTTTTTAACCAGAAAAAGGAAAAAAAAGAAAAAGAAATGTTCTTGGGTATAAACAGTTATTTTATCTTTTTATCAATATTTAGGTCTGATATTTCATGTACGTCATGTCATTAAACAGTAGTCATAGGTTTAAGTGGTGCCAAAGCATGTAATTAAATAATGAGATACTGAGTACCTGCTAGCATTTTGTACTCTTGAGGGATTGTGGGCAGCTTGGTAAAATCTTGAAAAATTAAATATGCATCTATAAATGCAGCTTAGAAAATCTTGTCCTCATTTAATCATGAGATCTTTTTAAAAAGGTGTCAGTGGTCCTACAAGTTGTTCAAATATAGCCACTTCTATGAAAAATAGTTCAGTTTTCAAGGAAAAAAAAAAACCAAAACCACAAAAATCTCAAATGGAAGCAAAAAAAAAAAAAAAAAATTAAAAAAAATACCAAAACCAAACCAACCAACCAAACCCCGAAACAAACATTAGGTCAGCAATCCCTTCTGTACATTGTACTGAGCTGAGAACAGGTTTAGCCCTCAGCACGCTGGAGACTGTGCATTTCTCAAGTCTATAGAACAGGCACATGGACCCAGGCTTTGAGACACCAGCTCTGAGTAATGACTTTCCAAGTTACACACAGCTGCCAGTTGTAAACTGTCGGTTGCAAGAAAACTAGGAAAACTGACCCAGAATATTTATTATTGGCTGATTCAAATGTCTTCTCTGAAATGTTTCTCTGGGTTATGACTGTTATTCCGCAAAAGTGCAGCATTGGTAACTCCATTTTGCTTCACTGAGACCAAGAACAAAGACAGCAATCCTTTGAAACAGAAGGGTGAAATGACGTAAGGGGAGCAGTTGCATGATGCAGAAGAAGCTGCAGGAAGTCTCAAGGAGGAAAGGGGGGAACTCAGTTACTGTCTTCAGTAATCTAAAGGAAGACAGATCAAGATGCTTTTCAGAGGCACACGAGCCAAAGTACAGGAGGCAATGGATACAAGCTCCAGTGAGCTGAACTGGGATTCAATATAAGAAAAAAGTGTTCAGAGGGAAGTTGGCCAGACCCTGCAACAGATTACCATACAGGTCGGGGGATGTCTGTCCTTAGAAACTTTAAAAACTTGACCCAAGAATGCCCTGAGCAACCTGGTCTGCCTGCTAGAGAGTAGCAGGTTGGCATAGATAATATTCAAAGAACCCTAACTTATTTTATGATTCTTTTATTATATGCACAGATAATATGCTTCTAAGTCCTCAGTATGAAAACAGAACTGCAGTTTTTAAGTTTATCTAAATGATTCTTTGTTTATTCTACACTTCCATGACCCCACAACAGTTCTGGTTAATGAAGAAAATTTTAAACTAAATGATCCTTTTCAAAATTACTGACTTTTAAGGATGCGTGGAACTAGATGATCTTTAAGGTCCCTTCCAACACAAACCATTCTATGATTCTATGAATATCTTTTTTGTTTATTTTTGCTCTCTTGAGAGAAAGGCAAATTACATTTACTTCCCCTTGGAAAAAAAGTAACTTCTAAAGAGATGTTTTTTCTATGTTTTTTCAATTAAATATTGTAGCATAGCTAACAAAACCTCGGTTTTAAATTCTTTGAAAATTGCATTCTAAATGTCATTAAAAATGTCTCTTACCTGAGATAGTTTAATGGATAGCCTAGTGAAACCAGATTCCTAGTAACAGATTTTTGGGGGCCTTCATGGAAGAAAAGCAAAGGCTGAATCCATCAGATCTATTCTATCACAGTACAAGAAGCCTTGTGGATAGAGAAAAACATGCTCAGGGGAGATGTTTTTACTGGCATATCGAAGGGCACACACACCTGGTTTCTTCAGGATTTGTTCTGGACCAGTTCTACTTGATTAATTTAAATATCTGGCTGACTCAGAATGCTATTATTAAACTTGCAAGTCATATCAGGGTTCGGAGGACTGACAGGAATATGTACAGAGTTTAATATGATCTTGGAAATCAATGTGAAAAAGATATAGTTCAGTACAGAGAATATATTTGCTCTGCAGTCAAACATGGTATACTGGACAAAAAAAATTCAGGTCTAAAAATTGAACTATACTGATGTCAATACTTTAGAAAAAGACCTACAGGTTGCAGTGGATCACAAGAACAACATGAGTCATCAATGTCGTGATACTGTGAGAAGTGCAGATATTATACAGACAAATGATCTTTCTGCTCTGCTCTGCACTGACAAGACCACAGCTGAGTATTTCACCATTTTTTGGCAGCCCTTCAAGAACCTTCTGAAACTACTAGAGACACTCCAGAGAGGGTTATAAAAAGTTATCTGCAGGAAAGGTGGAACAAAATGGGTATGTTTAAATTAAAGATGTAAAGACCAAGGCGTTTTGTGCTAGCATTGTACAGGTACAAAAAGTATTGAACAACCGGGTAGTTTCCGTATCTATCAGTGTGGATAGGACAAAAAGCAATGGGCTACAAAACCACTTGAAAAACAACAGTAAAATATTAGAATAGATTTCCTGGGACACACTGTGGATCCTCATTTATGCAGGGTTTTCAGGAAAGGTTTAGGAACCCTATCTCCTGCCTGATGGGACAAAGCAAGACAGTCAAAGATTTGGGTTTGGCCTGTTCCATCTCAGGAAGGTGAAAATCAGCCAGTCTTTCACTGTGAGTAGTGGCTTCTGCGGGGAAGGTGAAGGATATTCCAGAGTATGGGATCCCTCAAAATAACAATAGACCCAGTTTTAGAATTCATGACTATTCTCATCACTAGCTCTTACAGCTACTCTGTGGGAAAACAGTATGTTTATCTCTAATGTGAATAACAGGGCTAATCGTTCACTGTTTTTTAACATAAATTTGCCTATACTATTTATGAAGGCTAAAATACTATGTCACCTAAAATTAGAGAAGTTCTTCTTAGTGGAAAGAGAACAGCAGAAATATCTCCTGCCCTTCTCATCCCTTTCATCAAGAGTGCATCAGAGAGTATAAAATAAGAGATTTATGTTGGCTCAACTATCAAACCTCAATGCTTAGAATAAAACACTGAACTGGCAAAGAAGCTGATTTGTTCATGCTTTTGCATAGCCATGGGGTATGTCAGATATGCAATGAATAATATACTGGCCCATACCAGAGGGATGTCATATGTTCCTGAAGAAAACTACATTGTCTTGGGACAGGACAAAATAGTTATGTGTGGTACTGCTTGTTATTGCAAATAATCCTCTTGATTATCAGTTTTAGACAATTGTGTTAAAACCCATGAAGAGATACATCTTCAATAAATACAGGACACAGCAGGCACCATGGATGCATTTTTTATAAGAGATCACTACTGAATGAAGATTATTGTTTGATTAAATTGACTGCCTGTTGGTGAGGCTTCCAACAGATAAACACAGCCAAGAATTTAATCAACAAACTGCATCATATTTGCATCTATTCCACATTCTGTCTACTTAGAGAAGGAACAGATGCAGACTCAGTAGGAGTCAGAAGGCAAGGAATCAATAGGGAAATACTCTATTAAGAATAAATTTCTGAATTTATAATCCAACCTTGACCTAAATATGTTTAGATTCTCAGTCTGATAGTTCTCTCACACTGATGGTCTCCAAAGTCTGTATTCTCTATAGTTATTATTGTCCCTTTTCTGGCATCATTAGTACAAATGAAATGCTGAGATAAATTCTTTTTTTAAGCCCTTCTGACATATGTTAGTGCAGATGTTACTCTAAAAAGCTACCTCTGCCTGTGGTTTATCTCAGTGTTTAGACTACAGCTGCTTTCTAAGGATTTGTTCCCCAAAGTCAATAAATAAACAAACAGGTCTGTTTCAATCCATCTAGGGCACAGGATTGTAACTCCCAGACTCATTTGTGAGGGAGTCACAGGACTGCAGGAACTTTGGACACCCATAGGGAACAGCATTATCCTTTATTTTGTTGTTAAAGGTTGTGTATAGGCTTGGCCTGGAGATGGCTCATCCCATGTTCACAGAAGCAACTGCGCAAAAGGCAGCTGAAACACAAAACGGTGGTGTCAAAAAACCTTCATCCACCTCCATAACCTTGCCACAGCCTGCTTTCCTGGAAGCTGCGTCCAAACACTTGGTACAGCAAACATCTCCTTCTCTCCATCTCAGTGTAAATGGGATCCATCCTTGGCCTTCCACTTCCCCTCCCCTTTTGTACAGCCCAACCTGTCTAGTCTTAGTTTGCAGTTTGTTCTGGAATAGTTGCAAATAAAAGTAATGGGGCTGAATAAATATTTGTAGTTACAGAATGGCTCTCCTACTCAATTCTTTCTAGTAAAATGATTGTCATAAAAAAAAAAATCACTTTATGAATTGCTTTCTTCTTTAACAATTTCTTAGCATTTCTATTGCATAAAAGCAAGAGCAATTCAAGAGGAAGTCTTTAAAGATAACCACATGGAAAAGGAAACTCTCTCCTACCTAAAAATTTAACAGAATTAGAAAAAACTCTCTGAGATATTCTGTTTCCCATGGAAAAGAAGGATCTGAACCGACCAGTTATGTGCATGCATATTTTCAAAGCACAAGGATTTATGTAGAAAAAGACATATAAAATATTAACATGTAAATACATCACACTGTAAACTTGTGTGTGTGTGTGTGTGTGTCTGTAAAAGTATGTATATATATGGTTATGTATGGCTATGTAAATGAAAGTATTTTAATTCAGAAGATACTCTTATTTACATATACAGATAGTTTTATTTTGAGATTTGAAGTACAGACTTTAGGCTGTATTTGGAATAATCAAATATGTAGTTGCAGGCTTCATAAATTAAAACATAATGGATAATGAAGCAATAGAAGCCTAAATATATTTTTTTGTTGCATGGTTTTGACCCTAACTAACACAGTACGACCTTCCCAAACATCTTGCATTAATAGCAGAAATTTTTTTCAAGGGGTCTGGGATTTGTACTCTCACCAGCTGATCACATGGTGAATGTGTTTCTTGACTTTTTCCAGTGACAAGACAGGGAAATAGTAAAACTTTTCTGTCCAAGAACTGTTCAAAGAGGGTCCAGGTTGTTGATTAATTGGATTGGAATTTAGGGCAGTGCCTTCTATAAGGAAGGTTCACCTTTCTTAAGAAAGGCTCAGCTACTATAGGAGCATGTTATTCACAATGGAATTTGTAGATGTTGTCAGTAGATCCCACAATAGCTAATAAGGAG
Source organism: Grallaria varia (assembly GCA_013396735.1). Lineage (NCBI taxonomy): Eukaryota > Metazoa > Chordata > Aves > Passeriformes > Formicariidae > Grallaria > Grallaria varia. The sequence continues at coordinate 22,877 of VWZG01004769.1, forward strand.
ACACCCAGGAATTTTCATAGACGGGTTCAATTCATCTTAAAACAGGTGAGAAGAACCATCACTAGAAGTCGACTCTTGCCTTACATGGTCTCTGGCAGGACAAACTGATAATGGATATATATTACAGACTGGAGATTTTTAGATATCTAAAGCTGTCTGAGATGAATTCTTCCTTCAGTTGCCTATACTGCCCTTGATCCCCAGTACCTGAGTTTGCAGGTAGGGGGAAACCCACCAAGTTCTCATACTTTTGTGAAAGTGAGCTACAGTTTATGGGGATGTTTGTCTGCACTACTCCCACAGAGAAGAAATAAAACATAAAGTGTGTAAGGTATTGTTCCTTGGATATGTAGCCTGTACATTTATTTAATTGCATCCCCTGTGTGCTGGTTTTGACACCAGCCAGAAGCTAAACTTCAAATAAGTAATTTCCCTTCCCCCAACTCTTTGGATAAGGGAGGGACAAAAGCAGAAACTATGGGTTGAGAGAACAATTTACTGAAAGCACAAAGTGGTGTTATAAGACATGCACAATAACAACTGTTGTATTAATAACAAAAGTATGCAACAAAAGAAAGTGGTTTACCCACAAAAAGGTGTTCACATCACCAAGGCTTCCCGGACAAAGGCAATGATAGGGGTGGCATAGAATAACAACTTATCTATGCTAAGCTCCACCCTCTCTCTGCAACCAGGACACTCTGTTTTATACTTTTTCCTTTATATCCAGTATAAAAAAAGGGCAACTTTGCTACAAGTAAAAATTGTTTCTTAGAAAGGTAGTTTTACAATAGCTTATACATATGTGTATGATTTTTCCCCCTAATATATATTTTCCAGTTTAATTGGATAATTCTTGAACTTTCATTTCACGTAATCTGTCAAATAGGTCTTTTCTGTAGCTAGAAACAATGTAATATGTACACATAACTTAGGCAAAATAACTCCTTCGTAAAATGAGAGGTAGAAGTTTTTAATGTTTTTTATGACTGCTATTTGCTTCTGAGTGACTCCATCAAGTGTGTAAAGATTTGGAAATGCTGATTTTCTTAACTTGCCTAATGACAATTCCAGTTGTTTTCGGAAATCTGGTGGAACCCATATAAAGGATTTTACTGTTGATGTGGAAATAGGGGAAATGGGTTCTTTTTTTGTTGCTTATAAGGAAATATATGGCATAAAAAGCTGCACAAGCCTGTAATCAATAATCATAGAACAATAGAAAGGTTTGGGCTGGAAAGAACCTTAAAGGTCATCTAGTTCCAACCCCCCTGTCATGGGCAGGGTCACCTTCCGCTGGTCCAGGTAGCTCAAATGTGTGAATGGATACAAATGCATGTTATATACAAAAACATATACAAATACATAATGCAAAAGTAAAGTGGAAATAAATCATTAAAACATTTTATCTAACCAAACATCTGAAAATCCTATTAATAATACCATCAACAAGGAATAAAATGAATCCAATGCTACGATCATGACATGCATGATGAATTATGCAATATTTTCTGAAATGTATTCAGTAGTGTAGTGGGTTGACCTTGGCCGGATTCCATGAACTCATTAAATCCCTTTCTGCAACTGGGCAGAAGGGAGAGGGATCATCCACCCACCACCTTTACAGGCAAAAACAGACTCAAAGTGAGATAATACCTAAAATTTATTACTAACAGGATAAAAGCCAAGCTAAATAGTGAGGAAAAAAACCCAGTCTTAAAACACACACCACACACACACACACTTTCCCCCCACCCCTCCTTCTGTCCATGGCGGGTTGCAGTCAGTTGCGGTTGCTGCTGCTTGCAATGGGAGTTCCCCCACCCCTCAGGGTCAGTCATCCATGGGGTGCAATAAAAGTTGAGTCCCTGCACCCCAATGGGCCTCCATGGGTTGCAGGGGGACATTTTGCTTCAGCATGGTCTTCAGCACAGTTTGCAGGAGACCACAACTGAGTCCATGCCCTGCTCCGTGGGGTCCCTCTCACGGGAGACAGTCTTTAATAGACATCACCAACATAAGTCCACCCCTCGGGCAGCAGTTCTTCCACATCTGCTGTCCTGAGGGCCACAGCTCTCACTCGGGTAAAACCTGCTCCAGTGCGGGTCTGCCTCTCCATGGGACCACAGGTCTCCTGCTCCAGCGTGGGTCTGCCTCACCACAGGTCCACAGGTCTCCTGCTCCAGTGTGGGTCTGCCTCTCCATGGGCTACATTATTCCAGTATTTAGGAGAAAAAATTGGCCACAGAAAAGTTTTCTTCCTTTCACAATATGATACTCTAAGCGTATTATTTAGATAGCTGGTTCAGGGAGTTGAGAGTCTAATTTTTTCTTTTTTTGTTGTTTTTTTTTTCATTCAAGGTTCATGACAGAAATTACATCAGGTTTAGATAAACCTTAATTTGCCTAAAATTTAGATAAATTTTTACTTCTTCCTTTTTTTATTTTAACCTCTCTCACTCCACTCCAGAGGAGAGATGGTGTAGCTGAACACAACCTCAGTCTGTTATTCTGCACTTATACTAAACCTCCTTTCTCTCTAAAAATAATCTCAGGAAAAAATAACTTGAAATGCTCAGGGGTGTATTAATTTGCTGAGTCAAGATTCAAATATTATTGGTTTGCTCTCATAAGCTACTTGACCTATTGATGAACCAAAGCACATGTTCAGATGAAAGTGAACGTCTGAATCTAATCAATAGTTTGAAATTTTCTGCTACATCAGGTTTGATGATGGCTTTTCAGGCTGTACTATATCCTTTTGACAGATTGAATAAGTATATTCGTAGATCTTATGGCTTTGACAAACTAATCATTGGAAGGTGAGATATATAACCCAGAAGATCTTTGCCACATTGATTAGTTACCTCCAGGAAATGCAGTAAGAAAGCTTCATATTTAATACCTGACTATTTCTGTCATAGGTGCCAAAAATATTGCGATAAAATGGTTTAGTAGTAATGCTCAAATTAGTAATAAATAATTCTGATCACTGATGCCAAAAAGGAAATCGTCGGATGATCTTGGTTATTTTTAATAGTACCTTTTTATTTGACTAGTATTAAATTCAGTTGATGCATTGTTTGCAGAAATATGTAAGCATAAGAAAGAGTTGGGCCCATCACTTTTAATGTGTAGTCAATGTGAAACAGTTGTTGGTGGGGTATTAGACTGTTTAACTCATGGATCCTGTCAGTGCTTCAGTAAAGATGTGGAAGAATATTAGAGGTTGACAAAAGGCAGCAAACAAAGACAGACAGCATCCGATCCTTATTTCCACAGCAAGGGAGGAAGCGCAAGAACTACAGGTATATCTGTTAAGACCAAGTGTGCGGACAATATATTTGCTAAATATTGTAAAGTGAGTAGCAATCCTCGGTTACACTACCGGTTCCATTTATCTGTCTATCTATCTATCTATCTATCTATCTATCTATCTATCTATCTATCTATCTATCTATCTATCTATCTATCTATTTGGGGCAAAAAAAGATCAGTTTACAAATTTAAGCAAATTCAAGATCCTTAATAAATAATACTGTCCTTATGATAGCCTACAGTAGTAAATAGCTGTATGACAATGGATTTCCTGTTGTAATTGAAATATTTTTGACCTCGTCTGTTGGTGATATAGAAAGAGACTTCTTAAGTCATAACAAGTAGTTTAGGCCCTTCAAGATTTTATCTGCTCACTGAGTCCAAAAGAAGTATTGACAGAGCTACCTAGCCTTCGGCAATGTACTTAAATTTTCAAAATTGCAAGTTTATTGGGACTTGATGGCCTCATAGTAAGAATTTTACTCTTTGCCTTCTACAGATGAGGATTTGTGACAAACTCAGAAGAGTTTAATTTCTGTTTTGAATGGGATTCAAATATGGAGACATCTAAAGCAGTAATGCTGGAAGTGCTAGCATCAGTATCAGAAACACAAATTATGGGGTTAAACTCTGGACTTTTCTGCAAAGAAATGCTGGAATCTTTCAGTATTGCACACCAGTTCTAAAATTTTCAGACCGAGTACAAAGGGACACTGGTATGCCAGTGACAGTGCATTGACAGCAACTTTTCAGAAATATTTTTAGCCTTAAGTACATCAATTTTTTGCTCCTACTACCATTTCTGTATTAATATAATCTTGGGAAAAATTAGCAGCATGTGTCAACCAAACCCTGCAAAAAGACAGATTTAATTTATGACAATTTCAGGGTTTCTTTTGCTTGGATATGTGATTTTGCCAATACCAATAAAAAGTAATTCCTAGCATTTCAAATAGCTTTACCAGGATTATGAAAGTAGACTGGAGCCTGGATAGACTCAGACTTTCTACCAGCTTAGATATACCTGTAGTTCCTGTGCTTGCTACCTTGCCGTGGAAATAAGGATTGGATGCTGTAACGAATGCGTAAACGCTGCGGTACAGCCAGAGGCACTGCTAAATTCTTGAGAGAAGCAGCACATTGAAATGAGGAATGAAGGTCTTTCACAGTGCCCTGATTGCTTGTTTCAAGTGTTGTCTTCGATAAAAGTCCATTCAGAATGTGCCTGATGTACGTGCCATGCACAGTGCATAGACGCTGTTTGTATGTATGTGCACACATATGTATGTAATGTTTTAGATCATCTCCTAGAAGACAGAAAAGAAAGTCATGACTACCCTAAGAAATGCTTCAAGGTCAACCTTGTCAGAATGCAGCTTACTTGTCAACTTAACAGGTAAAATAGGTGTTTCTTGCAAAGAAACACCTGTTTACTTGTGGAGAGGAAATGCCTCTTAATTTGTAAGCTGGAGGATGGAGGTGCAACATGAGAACAGATCATCCACTAAGCAACTCCACTGTATAATAAACTGAGTGAAGGGTACAGGGCTGCATGTCATCTGTCTACTCAGTAAGTTAGTCTCACTTCAACACCATCTTCCTTAAGTACCACGAGCTCAGGACAGTGAGTATATTACAGTCTTTGTAATCTAAGGAACATGAAAATTATGAAATAAATTCTGGGCTCATCATATATACTAGGAATCTTGTATCTGTGTGTCAATAAGGCATTGAGGGATGCAAGTATTTTGTATTTTTGACAAACTGTTACGTATTTCAACTGAAGTGCAGAGTTAACCATAAGAGACCTACTCTGTTGATACCATGGACACTGCTCATTTAGAAAAGAGACTGGCAGCATGAGAAGATAATTTTGTGGATAATCTTGGTAACCAAACATCATAACTATTTTGTATTTCGAATACAAACCTGTGTAACCCTGATCTTCTCTTCAAATCTTTCAAATTCAGTTTGCTAAGCCAATAATAGGAATGGAACTTTCTTAACCAATGTGTAAGATTATTCTTCCTCAACTTCAAGCCTTTTTACGCATATGAATTGTTTAAATTTTTTTTCAATGCTATATGTGAGAAAAATGCAAATCACTAGGCTCATGTGTGTAAAACACAATGAGCAAATCCTAATCTGTAACACACGTATGTCCCATTGCATTATCTCTGTAGCCTGTTGAGACACATAAGTCTAGTTACAAAGAAGTGTTTCCATTAAAATCTAAGTCTGGAGGGTAGACATAGTAGGCACTCATCAGGTATCTGACACAAGGAAATAGCTATTCTCTGTCTGTCTGCCACAGCAAAAAAAATACAACAGGTCAGGTCCTGGCTAAAATCTTCATCTATGGAGTCACTGCTTTGCTAGTTCCAGAACAGTTCTACACATTCACCTCAGCTTACATTTGAATCTCCACTTGAGAAACTTAAAGAAGAGACAGTCTATGAGGAATAAGACCATAGTGGCATAAATCCCTTGATGACATAAAGTTATTGTCTCTGAATAACTTCTAATATAGTGAATATTAGGAGGGCTGGTCAGAGATAATGTACTAAAGCAAAAAGCTCCTAGTCTTCCAAACATATGGCTTACAGATTTGACTAAAAAAATATAGTACCATAATTAATGACGTAGCAATTTTCTAGACATGAAAAGAACAACCACATAATACATTTATAATTAACATAAAGGGGAAACAATAAGATGAAACCAATCCTTGATAAACATAGGTAAGAAAATACCTATTTGCATTCTTGTTTTTCTCTCTGTGTAATAGAGGCTTCTATTCCAGGTTCAAACATGGTCTAATAATAATTTATTACCGAGTTCCATCCTTTCAGTATTTTTTTCATGTATTTTTGTTTTCTTGTTTACAATGCAAATTAGATCCTAATTGTATCTTTCCAATGGATAATATCATTTCTTTTGAGAGTTGTTGAAAGTTGTCTGTCACTTTACTCTGTGTGACTGCTTCCAGAAGCAGGATAAAGACAAAATGTTGATGTCAAAAAAGCTAAGACATGTTCAGAACTTTATTCTGGAAGAAAAGTTATATGTATTTGCAGTAGCGAAGACTCATACTACTTGTTGGGATTAATTAATAATGCAGATCAGACCTGCATCTCATGACACCATGCCAAGAGAATTGGCCTTGTTCATATAATAAATCTCTGACATGAAAAAAAAAAACCAAAATCAAAACTGTTTGGAATGTAACATTTTGACAAACCAGCTCTTTAAGGAGAAGCCTTTGATTTTCTGCTTCTGTACTTCTAGGAGCCTATGATAGAATCATAGAATCATAGAATCATAGAATTGATTGGGTTGGAAAAGACCTCAGAGATCATCAAGTCCAACCCTTGGTCCAGCTCCAGTCAGTTTACTAGATCATGGCGCCCAGTGCCACGTCCAATCTCAGTTTAAAAACCTCCAGGGACGGTGAATCCACCACCTCTCTGGGCAGGCCATTCCAATGCCTGATTACTCTCTCTGTAAAGAATTTTTTTCTAATATCCAACTTAAATTTCCCCTGGCAGAGCTTAAGCCCGTGCCCCCTTGTCCTATTGCTGACTGCCTGGGAGAAGAGACCAACCCCCACCTGGCTCTAACCTCCCTTCAGGGAGTTCTAGAGAGTGATGAGGTCACCTCTAAGCCTCCTCTTCTCCAGACTAAACAACTCCAGCTCCCTCAGCCTCTCCCCATAGCACTTGTGCTCCAGTCCCTTCACCAGCCTTGTTGCTCTTCTCTGGACCCGCTCCAGCACCTCAATATCTTTCCTGAACTGAGGGGCCCAGAACTGAACACAATACTCCAGGTGTGGCCTCACCAACGCAGAGTACAGGGGAAGGATCACTTCCCTGGTCCTGCTGGCCACGCTGTTTTTAATACAGGACAGAATACCATTGGCCTTCTTGGCCACCTGAGCACACTGCTGGCTCATGTTGAGCTTCCTGTCAATTAGTACCCCCAGGTCCCTTTCTACCTGGCTGCTCTCCAGCCACTCTGTCCCCAGCCTGTAGTGCTCCATGGGGTTATTGTGGCCAAAGTGCAGGACCCGGCACTTGGTCTTATTGAACTTCATCCCATTGGAATCAGCCCATCTCTCCAATCTATCCAGATCAAAGTCACCACCATAAATAAGTTTTCCTGTAGCAAATAAGGCTACTAGACTGGGCAAACTTATTCTTGGCACCTTGAAGTTGTTCAGAAACTCAGATCAAATTACAAAAATGGAAAGTAAAAAGAAAACCTGCCAGACTGTATCAAGAATGGACTTCTGGGAGGCTAATTCCATGCTAGTGAGCTTAGTGAAAAATACTGTGATATGAATAGTTTTCCCACTCTATTTAATATGAAGTTTCTCAACTTTACACTATTTGTTGAGCGGTAGGTTTGTTTTCAATTAAATGGTAATGTGCTTTATGAGTTCTTCCTAGGTGGTCTTGGAGGAGCAGTTGTTTTATTAAATAGGAACAATTTGAAAAGATCGAGCTTGAAAATAATTTTAAAATAACAATTTAAAAAGACAGCCTATGAGTTTACAGGTTACACACTTATTTTTGAGAAAATTACAGCCCTTTACAGGGGAATTAGTTGAAGTTGTCCATGAACGTAAGGATGCGTTGTCACTGTACATTACCAGCATATGGGAATTCATTCCTGCTTTTTGTTTTGCTTGTTCTTTGAGAAGAAAAAGAACCATGTAGCACTGTAGCATTGTACTGAAAATGAGCTAATTAGTTCAGCTGGAGCTGAGATTTAGTACTGGGAACCAAGTGTAAGCTCCATACACTGTTTGGCTCAGAACACGGGCAGAAGGACTCTTGATTAACCTGCAACTTAGAATGTAAATTCCACTAATGTAAGATGAAGATTCATAAAGGGCTGGTAAAATGAGGCATCTTCTGGACTATGATTGAGACCCATAGTAAGTTTCCCTGTCATCCCCTTCTGAGAGCACAGCACGTCTCCTGGCAGAGAGGTGATTTTCAGCTGCTATAGAATGTTGCTGCTGCTCTGCAGGGCTGAGACTGCTATACTCGTGTTTCACTATATAAGGATACACTTGGTTCATTGTAAATCAAGGCTGAAGTTCAATGATGCATCTCTAGCATGAACAAGTTGGAGAGTCGGGCTTATGGCAAACCAGGCAGCAAAGTTATTCCCCAATAAGGACACGAAAATTTAATTTCTTCATGATTTAGAATCCTTAACCTCAGCTATTGTCTCCTGAAAACCCAACGAAGTCCCACTCTGAATCATGCCAAAGGCAAAAATTATGCTGACCATTTGAATTTTAAGAGGATAACTCTTAACAGGAATTATCATTATTGTCAATAGGGTATGGAGGACTCCTTTTCTGTTGAGAAGAACATACAACCTGTAATGTTCCTAATTCTTTCTACACATGGCTAAATATCTAAGGAATCAAAATAACCTGAATCTATTATCTATAGCAGAACTGAAGAAAAGAAGAATATATTCTGCTCATTCACTTGAAGGAGGAGTTAGTCTTTCTCTGCATCATTTTCCTTCCTGGAAAGTGAAGATAGGAAGTATATACATCAACTTACCAATTTTTTTTTTACAGAAAAAAACTTATTCAAAGTTTTTATAATAACTGTAGACATTTTTTTGGTTACAAAGTCATGCATAAAGGAAAACTTGATTTTGCTACATATTCTTGCACTGTCTAGATATTTTATTTCATTTTCTTACTCTTTTAAAGATGATGGTACCTTTTTTATTTTGAAATAATTTACAACAGAAAACAAGACCATTCTTACAGTCATAGATAAGGGAGTCTGTAAGTATATATAAGGGCAGTTCTGAGCAGGAAGCCAAAGCAACATGTCATTGGTGTTCCTCGAATTGGAAAGACCATACAATTGGTTTTTTCCATATATGTGTCTGTACTATTGCCTTTACTATATCAATCACATAATTCATAAATTTAACTCATTCAGGAGTCTTTTTTAATTTTAATGTCTATCTTAGAAATATTTCATATATTTATGTAACCTTTCTTTGAATGAACTGGAAACTGCAGATATCCTAGCTCTCCTGAAGAGATAACATTAGAGTCTGGATTTTTTCCCCTTTTTTTTCCTGAAGTATAGTCAACACCTTCCTATCAGCTGGAATTTTCACTTAAATCCCCTGTTATTGTTGAAACATCTTTGTTTTTGCCTTTCCTGTTTATCTGGCATATTACAATGAATTTTTTATGAATGTCGCCTCTAGTCAGCAGTACGTGGGTCAGCAGCAGCACATAGACAGCTCTGAGGACCTTTACAGCTGGACTAAAAGGGACATAGTTTTATTAAATTTTCAGTATTGATAGTCCAAAACAATTATTTAAATTATTTGAAGTAATAATTTAAATTATAAAGGAAACCGTAACATGAATAATTGACTACTGATTTAGGTTCACCCCTTATTAAAACACTCTTTCCACTGTCTTTCTCATTGCCATTCTCCAACATGCTTCATTTCAGATTGTTGAAACTGATGTCATGTAGTTTTATGCAAAGATGAGATTGTAAAAAACCCAGGAGTGTCAAGGCACCACAGGGAATGACAGCACACAGCAAAGGAGCAGAGCTGAGATGGGGACAGTGACCTGGCCCAGCTTAAAGCCCTGGCAATTTTTGGCAAAGCTGCGGCAATGGGGTGGACAAAGGTCTGGCCAGGATGCAGCCCACAGTTTGGGGAGGATGAATTCTGACGAAATGAGTGGCCACAACGGTGTCCGGCCTGGAGCCACAGACAGGCAACTTTCCAGTGAGAAGGTGTGCCCAAAAGTCTGGAACTGAGTTATTATGACATATTTTACCATAGCACTACATGAAAGTCCTGAGTGCAGTACTGAGAATTGAACCTCCCAGCATCAGCTGTGTCACAGACTGAAAAAAACCACAGGAGCAGAGAGACTCACACTGAAGAGCACAGCGGCTTAACCATCATGACCCAGCAACACAAAGGCAAAATGCAAAGGCAAAATCTGTTCTGTATCCTTACAGAAAATCAAGGTGCTTTCCAGACCAAGTTCATTGAATTTTCAAGTGAATAGGTCACTCTTTTTCAACATTCTGAGCTGTGATACTTAATCTCAAGTCTGGTTGTTCTCTTATTTTTGCAATGTCTTTTTGGGAAATGACAACCTCTCTTTGGATGTATTAAATACATAGGAAAATTTCAGATTTTGAATTATGAATGTCTAGTAATTGTAAAAATACATTACCATGCAGCAAAAAACACACTGTAGAAAATTTAATTTTGATAGATGACTGAAATTATTTCAATAGAGTAGATAATACCAAGTATATAAAAGTAATATTTTCTGTAACAGGGTCTAAAGGAAAGCGAATCTGATCTTTAGATAAGAAGATCTTGTTTTAAAATCATCATATCGTAATATTTTCCTTGTTTTCTTTTTTTTACACAATGGCAGATATCCAGTGGTATTTATATCTACACTATAGTGAGAACAATTTACATGAAGTACTACTGTAAAAATAATAGGTCATGATTGCAATAATAATTATGTGTCATAAACTTCAAATTTATAGTATGGGAAAAAGGAAGAAAGTAAAGTTTAAAATTAAAAATAAAGATGGCAGATCTCTATAGAATATGTTTAAAAGTACATTGTCTTCCTAATATTCCATACCAAAATGTATTGTTCAGGGCAAGAGAAGAAAACAGTAATTTTTTCTATTTACAGATTTTCCCCAGAAAAGTCCTCTTCATAGGGCTTTCAGATGGAACAGCAAGTGGAAATTCTGTATTTTTTAAAGCAATGGTCTATCAATGATCTTTGTGGGTCCTGTCCAACTCAAGATATTTTATGATTCTATGACTAAAACTTGATCAAGAACTCTTGTCTAATCAGAAAACCACAAAATGAGAAGGGCAGAAGAAAGGAGTTTGGTGAAAACAAAATAAAACAAAGTAAAAACTCTTTTAAACCATGTTCTAGTGAACTGTGGGAAAAGTAGCAACAGCATTATTGAATATGATCTGGGGCGTGTATTTTCTGTGAGACTGAGGCTGCACAAAAAGTAGCCAAAACATAATTTATGCAATATAAATTTGTTAATTTACCTCATTTTTGTAAGAAATTACATCATAAACAAAAGCATTTTTCATATATGGGTAAAAACAAGGAGGGTAGTAGAGAAATAAATACAGACTTTGTAAGACCAAACCTTTTTATGGGTGCAGCAATACATCAGTAATACGGAAAAAGTGACATGATGAAGTATACCTCTAAAATTTGATACTTTTTTTGATGCTAATTGTGATACCAGAGCCTAGTGAAGAATTCTCCACTTCTATATCTTTTCCTATTTCCACCTGCCCAGCAAGGGCATCAGGAGCTGTGACATGTACTTCTAACAGGACTAAGAAGCTTAGGGGGACTCTACTAGCAGTGTCTTCTTTTACCACTCCCCAGGTCACATTTGAGCACTCCATGGTACAACTCTGTCTTGCATTCAGACTGATGTAGGGCCTGGGTTGCAGCATCTATAGCAACCTCACTATCTTTAATTTGGCTTGCTAAATAAATAAATAAATAAATCTCACTGTCTGTATGATAAATCTTGCTAATTTTTGGTCATACTACATGAGGGAAAAGACCTAACTGAGACCCTAACTGGCAAGTTAGACACAGCCAGGATTTGGCTGCCTTTCTTTAAGCAAAAAAACCAAAACACTGTATCAGATGACAGAATAACTTTCAGCTATTTCTATAATCCAGGTACTTTCATGTTTTCTTTGCCATTAAGAAGGAGAAAGTTGTTTGTTTGCTTATAAAACTGCTGATAGGACTCAAAGAGTTTCAAAGCCAACTAAAACTTATCTTTTACATGAAAAAATACTTTCTACAACTTTGGATGAATTCTGTAACCCTGTAGTTACAGAATATGTCCTGCATTAGGTTAAAGTCAACCTTAAAGGCTGATGGCTCAAGAGAAACAACAGTATTCTTAACTGTCTCACAGACAGGGAGGATGGAGGTGAGTTAGGTTTGGTGTTCTGTATCAGGCTATAGCAGGAGTGCTCCCTGGGTCTGTAATGAACTACTCAGAATTCTGCTGTGGCTCAGTGCAACAAGGAAAGGATCATGTGTCTGAGAGATATGCAGCCCACCTAAGGTCTGACCTTGCTTTTGTGAAGTGAAGGAGATATTTTGTCTTTAACTTAAATGAGAGGAGCATTTGTCCTAATAAACTGGGCATTTGTCTCAGGATTAGCCTCAACTAAAATAGTGCAGTGTAGGCAAAAATCTAAAATGAGCACTTCTTTTTAAACAAGCAGTTCATCCTCCCAAAAAATTATTCCATTCATGTGAATTTAAGATATGGTCTTCATAAAAAATGCCTTTTCCATAACGGGAAATACATCCATCAACAAAAGCTCATCAGCTTATGGCTTAATCATGCAAGTTCTGTCTCCTTGTGCCTTTTAACTACTGGGGTCTGTTGTATTTACAGTATAAGTGCATCACAGCAGCAGGATGTTCAAGTAGGATGGATTTTCCCCTCTTTTGACCTTCTATTGCCATCAAAAGCATGAATTTTTCAAAATTTATTAAAATGTCAGGAAATTGATGAATAAGGATTTTAGGGCATAAGTCAATACTTACTACTGAATAAGTAGATGTCTGGTTTTGTCTTTAAATTATTGACACATAGAATAAGAAAGAAGTTGGTTTTGTTTTTTCAAGGTATGGATCTGACTTTTTTTGTATGGTTGTTTATGCAACTTCTGACACTGGGATTTCTAAGCACTGTAAAAAAATGATACAAAGCATGTATCTTATAAACCCTCGTACACAAAGGATTTGCTACAGAGAAGATCTAGCTATGAAACAAAGCTTCTGCAAGAATTGTTTACCTTTTTATATTACCTATTATCAAGAAAATGTGATTTTTCATTATTATCAGGATATTAAATTGCCTCAGATTCATCCACACCATAAAGCAAAGGAGCCTTCTGGGGTTAGCTCTATTTTCTGGATGAATGCACAATGTTTTCTTGGTTTTTTCTTTTCTTTTTTTTTTTTTTTTTCTGAAAGCAAAATGCGAAGGAGAATATGAATCGAAAGGGGGGGGGGAAGGAAACTTTGCAAATGAAGATTTATTGCTTCAATATTATGTTCAGTTTTGTTGCAAACCTCATGATCTTTATAGATTTTTATTTGTTCACAGACAGATTCTCCAGCATTGACACTCTGACATCTGTGTTTTATATAAGCACTATTCCCAAATGTCTTCTGGGGAAAACACTAAAAATAAATAAAGAAAGAAATGTGCATTTTTTTAAAAGCCACTGTTGAATATGTGCAAGTGAGATTTCATAATGGTCATTTCAACAAAAGAAGAAATGTGTTTGTTCGAATTCCATGGAACATTTTTCCTTCCCTCCCCTTGAGATACAGCCTGTTTCATGGATTTCGGCTGAACAAATTTTATGGTGGTATGGAATTGAGAAATGTTGGCATCAAAACTTTAATAAACACAATGTTGAATCTTTGCGAATAAAGATGTCAGCTATGGTTTGACAAGTGTGGCACATTTTGGAGAGAAAAATGTCAGAGTAACAGATAAATACTTAAAATACATTTTTTTCTCAGAAAGTGAGATTTTATTTAATGCTTGTTTTTTCCTCCTTACTGCTCACTTTATTTGCTCCCTACCCTAGATGATGGTCCTGAACAGCCTTGTATTCTATAGTGTTGTTTGTGATTGATTAGAACTGAAATCCGACCTGCTGTGTGCCATTTCACAGTAGTTTCTCTTCTCCTTTGTGGTCTGATAAAACCAGCTTGGCAAAGCCTTGCCATGATTGGTCTGGGCTTCCTGTCCCTTATAAAAAGAAAGATTTTTTTTGAGTAGTCAGAAAACCTATCTCATATTTGGCATTCTTTTTTTGAGAGTAACTTTTATCTTTGATGGCGCTTGGGTAGGTTTCATAACCTTTTTGGAATTTAGTTGCCTATTTCTGAATAAAAGTTTTTATAAGAGCTTCCTTCTTTGTAGGCAGAGAGAAGAGGTGAAGGGGGAAAGAACAGCTTTTTTTTTATTTTGAAATAATTGTTTCTTTTCCTATGAATACCATGTGAGAAAAAAGTGCCATGCATGGCAGTTATTTTTTCTTAATAAATAATAAGGTATTGCATACAGAAAATGTTGTAATATACATTAGACTAATAACGCCTGCCCACCTCCCTATCTCTAAGGAAGAATTTGAGGGTTTTATGCTGAAATTCCAAGGGGACAAATACTGCAATGTACCAAGAGAAGTAGAAAATAATATTTTATCATTCACCTAAGAGACTTCATGGTATGATAAAAAGGGAAAGAGAAAAGTATAACCAAATACCTGTTAAAACCAACAGAAAACAAGACCAAAAGAATTTTCTCTCTTCAGTTTTCTCTCTTCAGCCTCTTGAGTCTCTCCTAATCTGCTATTCACACCTGCTTTCCTGTCCTCACAGCAAAGAGCATCAACAAAAATCCAATTTTTCTAATACTTTTTAGTCTTCCAGTTGGCTTTCTTTTCAAATAACAGTCAATTTCGCATATCACTGCCAAAGTGTAGCTAAAATTCATACATCTGAAAACAGTTGAACTCTTCAAGTATATAATTCAGGAGCTATTGTTAGAACCAATAGAGTAGTTTGTTCTTTTTAGTCAGACTCCCTTCAAGTCATTAACTATTAGAGGCTCTGAATACCGTAATTTTGGAAGTCATAAGTGATTCAAGATATTTCTAAATAGTAATGTTGGGGAGGTCTACCCCTACATGGGGTAAGTAGACCATATGAATAAGGGCTTATAAAATCAAAATAATTATTTCTTGTATAAATGATTAATGTAATCACAACTTAGAAAAGAACACTTGTATAAATGGAAGGCAATCAATAACATATGGTGGATTGTCATGATTATGAGAAGATCAGGGCTTATAGAGTAAATATTAACTAGACTGAATAGCACCATATAAATACAGTGGTATCTGGTGCTATCAGCAGAAGAATAAAATACTTTTCAGGGAAGATACATTAAAACTCAGTATTGATGAAACATGTCACTCTTTAATTGTCTTAATCTAAAACTAGATTCAACTTACATTACTTCCAATGGCTTAAACCTATTTTGAAAGGTATTTTCTACTATTTCTCATGTGCTGGTGTTGCTGTTCTGCAGTCTTGTGGCTATGAACTTGTCTGTTTCTGGGGGTATGTGGCTGTACCACTGACGAGGGTTCTTCCCAGTGTATCAGTTTGATGTTATTCTAAAATAATTGCTCCAACATGATAATGTAATGAAACAGGGTTTGAAGATTACCCAAGGTTTTGGGAAACTGAGCTGAGCTAAAATGAGTAATAGCAGTTTACTTTTTCTGCCATGGAAAGATCCCTAAATTTTTGGGAGTGTCTATATGATCTTCATGCCATCCCTGCCACCATGAAGGAATAACTCCAAATATCAGTAAGCAAAATTGTCCCTAAGCAATTTAAAGGGAGAGAAAAGAGAGTATCTCAATTGGTATACTGGAGAATATAAGAGTTAAACAGCAATTCTGTAGCTTGGATTATCATTTTGTTTCTGCAACTTTCATGTGTTCACCTCAGTACTTCAATGTCATCTTAGATTTTAAGTTGGGTATAAGGTTGTCCTAAGCCCAAAGCAAAAAACCCAAGCAGACAAAAATCACTGGAGACAGGACATAAAATGTAATCATATCAAGCAAAACTCTACTGAGACTTATATTCTAAATTCCTTTCAATTATTCCAGAGATGAAGCAATCCCTTAGAGAAGAGCATAAGGTTAGTGCTAAGTCGGTGAGGCCACACAGATGTACTCTGAAATTATTTATAAACTGAAAGGATATAAATGTGCAGGTACATATTTCTATTCACTCTTCGTTCTGTTTAGGCACAGAAATTCGTAGAGATTGTCCTGAAAAGAATCAGAAATACAAACTGAATAAACAACAGCATTTATATTATTCCCTTTGCTGTTAGAGGAAATATGGGAGTTTACATTATGATCTGAATACCAGAAAACCAGAGAACAGCTTCTGAAAGGCAACTGCCTTCAAAGGTCTGGATTCTCATTCCCAGGAGCACCCCTTGCTATCTCATTAACAAAAAGGGGTCAGTGGGCTTTCAAGTCCATGGGAATATGCATATACAGTTTTGGTTCCCAAGTTTTTCTGAGACAGGAAGAAATCAATGTCTCAGCAATCCTCCTTTCAAAAATGTAATAGATGGCAAGTAACCTTCCTGGAAAAGATGTGGCTACCATGCTAAAAACAATATTGTGACATGATGCACTCTCACCTACAGAGAGTGACACTGAGCGCAGGAGGCAGAGCAGGCAGCGAGTGGTTTGTAACCAGCTTCTTCTTCCTCTCCCCTCTTCTTCAAATCCTGTCCTAGTTTCCCATCTAGCACAAGGCTTATATAACAGGCTGCTGCATTCTCACTTGTCAGCAAGGTCTGAAATTGTTTAATACACAGCTTACTGTGGAGTGGTCTCTAGTAATTTGGATTTGAAATGGTAAATCTATAAGTGATGATAGCAAGCTCAGACAATAATGTTGCAGTCAGGAGACATAGCAGAATTGAAATGGTTCTGGCACAGCAGTATCGCTACATGCAGGAATCGAAGTTAATGAAACAGCGTTTTGGGACTGTGAACTCTATCAACAATTTACAGGCAAATGCCTGCAGTAAAAGCACTAAATATGGCCTTATTACAGTTTCAGGTTGCTTCCTTCCTCTGTTACCATCACCAGCCTGCGCAGCAGAAAGTATTCCCTCTCCTTTAAGTTCTCTCCAAGGGATCAGAATGAACCCAATGGAGAATAGTCGCAACCATTCCTAATGAGGTCTTTAAAACAACAAATAGCATTATTATATTAGTTGCACTGAAGGCATTGATTGCACTGTAAACATGCATAATCTTGTCCAAGCACGGGTGTTTTTTACAAATGTCATATATAAGTTACAACCAACCTGGAAGGAACTAAAAACATCTTAAATAGTTGTGTTCTTTAAAACAGTTTTTGTAATCTTAAACAAATATAGTAGATTAGCTGATGAATCATAGAACCACCTATATGTTAATTTTCTTCATATTGGATTACATATGGTCCCATGACCTAAAAGCTTCTAATCCTGGAGTGGTTACTGATGACTCTCAATCATTCTTGAAGTCAACTCTCCACAAGGACCCTTATTAGATAACAGAAATGGATGTCCAAAGCATGCACTGTAATGTAATGTAGTCTCAAAATCTACAGTCACCTCAGAGATCAAAGCTCATCTAAACTGCAACACAGAAAATTTAAAGCTCATTTTCTGAAGATTGAGCAGTATTTTCACACTACAGATGGGCATCCAATTTACTCTGTGTCTTTCAAGAAGCCTCGAGAACAAACTAGAGAACACAGCTTTCCATTTCGTTGCTCTTGCTTTCTTTTTAATCACTTCTTTCTCTTCTTTCCCAACCTCAGTTTACTGTCCTAATGCCTTTAACACTTCCCTTGGCTTCTATTAAGTTCTCCAAAAGGTTTATGTGCTTTCTTGCTAGGCAATTTCTTCCAAGCTCCCACGGCTCTACTTTTGATAACACTGATACATTTCTCAGCGTGTTACTTGGTCTACATTTCCTCTGGGTCTTAGATTTTTCACAGCAAATGGTGACTTTTATGAAACCTTGTTATCACTGCCACAAATTCACTGCAGAAAGCAATCAGCCCTGCTGCAACAAATGATCCTAGAGTATTAAGGGATCTCCAGTGTCTTTATGAGTACTAGTATGTATAATTAAATCCTTTTGTACAATTTTACAATACCTGCTGAAAGTGCAAAGGGCACAAAACATCAAATCTTTTTCCTAGTATCACATGATCTGATTTTGTTCTGTAGACTTAAAATAATACTACTTTTGCCATGAGTTTGCCATTTCGAGTTGTCTTTTGTCTATTCCTTTCTTCGCATCTGTTTAATTAATAATAAAAAGGTGGGTAACATATGGGCTCTGCTTAATTAAAAAGTCATGTTAGTGTTATCATGACATTATCTTCTAAAAATATGCCTTGAAACCAATCTATTTGGAACAGAAGAATAAACTGAACAAGACATGAAAGACTGATATGATGGATTGTCTTGATACAACAGTGCGGTATATCGAAGTTCTGCTGGAAATGGAAATATTCAGATTCACTCCTGTAAGGTATCATAACCACTGCCAAATTCTTTTTAAAAAGGAAATCAAACAAAAGAACACACAGATAGCCCACATGACAAAATGACCAAATGATTTGTTGATTTTGATTCAATATATGACAGCAGGCCTCTAGTGCAGTAATGCCAATTTATTTTTGAAATGATATCAGGATATTCATGCTGGAACAAGAAACAGAAACATATTGCTGTCCAAAAAGTGTGATGATTGTTAAAGTAAGTAATGATTAAACACAGTTTAGCAATCCGTCATTACAGAACTCCACCATGCCCTCACCCCCCTGTGGTTTGTACCAATCATAATGTAGTTGTATTTTGAGAAGAGATTACAAGAAGATTAATACTGTTGTCTTCTAGTTTTCTTACAGAGAGTACTTTCTGATCATAAATATTGTGCTGGGAAAAAGCATAATAGTGTGTATGAGAAAATTTGACAAATGGACAATCTAGGTGAACATAGTTGGCAAGGTGGCACTTGATAAGATTTAAATCTGTTGTGCTAAGGAAGCATCTGCTGTGGAATGGCTCCCTCACAATAAGCTTTATTAATAACTTAGATTTGACGGTAGCATGTGGTGTTACAAAAATATATTTGAATGCTCACTTAGTCGTGCGCCAGACTGCCACACAAATTAGGATTGATTAAAGTTGCCGGTGGGACTACTATAGATTTTCGAGTTGCCTCTAGTAATTCATTAGGTGCCCCACTTCAGCCTGTGACTTGTGTGAAAGCAAGGCACTTATAACATGGTCACAACCTTAGCATTAGTATCAGTGCTTCTGTAGCTTAACAGTTTTTGGCGTTTTGTTTAATTTTATTTAATTTTGTTCTGTTTGTGGACTTTTAGGGGTTTGTGTGGTTTCGTTTGTTTGGGTTTTGGTGTTTTTTTGGTTTTGTGGAATAGTATATTCTAAAGGTCACAGAAAAGTCTAGTCATCAGGAATGAATCTAAATGCTTTGAAGATCATTCTGCTCAGGTTTGGACTGTCATTTTAATAAGACAAGAGGCAAAGGGCAGAAACTGATGCACAGGAAATTCCCCCTGACTATGAGGAAGAACTTCTTTATTGTGCAGGTGACTGAGCCCTTGAGCAGGTTGCCCACAAGCATTGCAGAGCCTCCCGCTCTAGAGATACTCAAGAACTGCATGGATACAAACCTGTGCAATGAGCTCCAGGATGACCTTGCTCAAGCAGGGAAGTTGGACCACATGACCCACTGTGCTGCCTTCCACCTTTACCCATTCTGTGATTCTGTAAATACCTCAATGAATTGTGAGAGTATATAGATACTACCACAATCTTTTTCCTGCCCCATTATCAGATGACTGGGAAGACCAGCTCACCACTAGGATGCTACTGACTCATTGGAGAATAGATCGCAATGCTGAAAAGCTCGATGTATCAGATTTTGACATGCAATATGGCTCAGATGATACATTTTAGATTTCCTGTCTATCACAGTGGAGCGCACAACTGAAAGCAGCTTGTAGAAGGCAGAGAGCTTAAGACATGCTGAAATACCTATCAACATGCAAATTCTGCTGAGTGATACTGCAACCCCATCCACAGAAGTACAATTTCATAGGTTAGGGATACACTTTATCAGACCACTACTACCAACATCTTAACTTATCTCACATGAAAAACTAGTAGGACAGTCTTATCTGTTTCAGGCAAACTTCATTGTTACTAAAACAAAAGCCTTGCATTTATGCCAGTTTACAGCAATGGATATAGAATAAAACTGTTGGGGAAAAGGTTGAACCGGGGTAGATGACCCAGGATTCTGCACTTTGTGTCCTGGAGAACTTTCCATGACTGAAGATAATCATGGCAAACCCATAATTGAATACTATGCTCTGTGAACTTTTAATGACTTTTTAAAAAATATTTATAAATTATTCAGACATTTGGTGGAGTTTTAATGGCATCAGAAAGAACCTGCCTAATTTTAATTAGGATTTAAGTACTGTCTATGGAGTCACATTGTCAAAAGAAAATCTTTTGTGTAGGAATATATATATGTTGGGAAACTTCTTGCAGAAAATGGACATATGAGCGACCTCAGTGCTTTAGATGCAGTTATGCTGCCAGGCCTTTAAGACTGCAGTGAGAGGCTGCTTGTAAGAAGCCTCTGTGGAGATCAACAGTGAAGAGGAATGTAAACTTACAGAAACTGCAGCAGAAGAACTGAAAAACAACGGCACAGAGAGAAGTCACAAGGACTTTATTTTACACCAATAGAGTTGTGTGTTATTCGTATTAACCAGTCACAGGGTGGTTTGCAGTGTGTGCTATCTGGGTTATTTAAGGGGTCTTTTCACAACAATAAACAGCATTACCTTGATCATATTGGTCAGTTCGTGGTGTCCATAAGTTTCCCTCGCAATATATATATGTTGTAGTTCACAGCTCAGAGAAGTCCATTTCTTTGACTTACCTATAAAAGGGGGCTTTTTTAAGATTAGGTTCATTTCAGTTGACTTCAGTTATGAACACAAACCTAACTGAATAATTCAGGGCTTACCTAAAGCCAGAAAGGAATGGTTTATGACTGTTTGGGTTCCCTAAAATCAGCTTTTGGCAGTGAAATTCCCATACTGATCTTTCATAGTTCACTGGGAATAATTACCCCACCTGGGGTTTGCTGGCATTGAAGCACAAGTTCATGAGGGCTGACTTCATGCAGAGTATCTTGTTTTTCTGACAATTGACCACCCTGGTTTTAAAATTTTCTACCACATTCAAACTGCCTTCTGGCATTGTATAATGGTAAAACACTTTCAGTCAAATTTGGCATTTTTTCACCTCCTTCAATATATCAGCTTTTAAAGGTAAATACAACTTCCAGATCTATGCTAATTTTAATAATTTATTCAGAAAATAAAATATTCCCCCGCATGTCTTTTTAAAAATATTTTTATTTAGCTTTTTCTATAATTATTTACAATAAATAAGATAAACTGGAATATGCAGCAGTCACAGTACCATAGGATGCTACATAGGAAGTCTCTCTGCCACTTCCTTGGATAGTTTGGATGTGGCTGACAGTAATTTGGCACTATTAGGCAGCGTGAGTACTCTTACTGTTTCTGTAAATCAAGGGTAGTGTCTATATTCAGAACACTACACTCATATTTCATGTCATTGACTCACAGGGCAAGAGTGGACACCATGAGCAAATATGCATGAAAAGAGATTCTGTACTCAAGGTGACCAGGTCATGATTCCTCATACCAGTATGCAACTCTTCTCTTATCTACAGGTCCTTAGATGTATTCCAAGGACCAAGGGGGAAGGCTCACAAAGGCAACAGCCTTCAAAGACTGTCTCTATTACGCAATTAGTTCTCCAGTTACATTTATACAATGAAGTACATAAATGTTTTTCACAGATCTACTTGAAAAGTCCCTTTAGAAATTCAACTAATACGTACAAAATAAAAATTGTCCAAGCTGTTTGGTGCAGGCATGCTTTGCTAAGCCCATGATTATTAGACATTACTGATTTAATTTTATTATTTATTTTATTACCTGACACTATATTAGTATAATCCCTCTCCACCCCCTTTTCATTCCTGGAAAGGTCAGTAATAATCACATCCAGTGGAATTTTTTTACAGACCACCAGGTCAGAGTAAGGAGGGGGAGGAAGTCTACTGTAAACAACCTGAGGATATCACAGAATCACAGAGTAGTTGAGGCTAGAAAGCACCTCTGGAGATTGTCTAGTCCAACTCTCCTCCCAAAGCAGGGTCAGATAGAGTAGTTTGCTCAGGTTTGTGCCCAGTCAGGCATTAAATTACCTCCAGGCATGGAGACTCCACAGCCCATCAGGGCAGCCTGTTTCCCTCTTTGATTACCAATACAGTAAAATACTTCAGTCTTTCATTCTTGCATTTCCACATGCACACATCACTTTTTTTCTTGTCACTGGACACCACAGAAGAGAGACTGACTTCAGTTTCTTTACTCCTTCCATCAGATAGTTATTTACACACATGAGTAATATCCTCCAGAGCCTTTCCTTCTCCAGGCTGAATAGTCCCATCTCTCTCATTCTCTCCTCTTATGCCACGTGTTCCCTTAATCATCTTTATGGCCCTGAACTCTACTGCAATAAGCCCACACCGTCCTTGTGCTGTGGAGCCCAGTACCAAACCCAAAGTTCCATATGTATTTCACCACAGTTGACTGCATAGGAAAGATCAACTCCTTCATTTGCTGGCAATCCCACTGCTAATGCAGGCCAGGGTGCTGCTGGCCTCTTTTGCAGCAAGGCCAGCTTGCTGGCTTGTATTCAACTTGGTCTCTACCAGGTCCTCAAGATCATTACTGCCAAACTACTCTTCAGCCATTTGGCCATGAGCCTGCACTGGTACAAGGGCTTTTTACTCCCAGAGTGGAAAACCTTGCATTTTCCCCTTGTTGAAGAGATTCCCATTTCACTTATTCTCCATTGCATTTGGAGAGTTACAAGCTCTGACTATGCCCTGAGCAGTCTGATCTGACCTCAGAGCTGTTTTGGGCTGGGAGTTGTGCTGCAGACCTCCTGAGGTGTCTTCCTGCCAGTTATCCTGTAGTTCAGGTGAGACAGGTTTTCTAACTCTAGGGTACAGTCAGTGTTGCAATTCATGACATAGCATAGTATACTAAGCACAAGTGTTGACTTGAGAATAGAGAATATGTATGGGGAACATTTATGGAAAAAGAACAAGTTGTGCTGGTAGGATGCACTCTCCATTTGCTGCAGAATTCACCTGTGACTTAGCCCAATAATAAATTCACGAAGTGAACTTTGAGTGCGTTGTGCCTACTTTCTTGTTCACTCTTATTTTTTTTTTAATTTAATCTCTGTTGCAAATATTGTTTCTTATGACTTAAAGTAAAATGGCATCAACAAGTATATCTAAAACTGTTTCACTCATTTCATACATTTGGCCTCACTACAGTGGATTCATAGTTCTGCATAACTCTTCCCAAAATGTAAGATTTGTATTGGAATATATTTTTCTGGCCTTGGAGATTTTTTCCCGCTATTCATACCATGTCTCTTTCAAGATGTTTATTACACTGAGAAGAGCTGATGCAAACCATAATTTTCTGTTCCAGAAAATAGATGGTACAGTGGTTACTGTGCTACTATAAGACTTACAAGACTTCAACTCACTGCACTGCTACACATGCAACTTAAGAAAGTGACTTGTCCCCTCTTAGCTTGGTTTCCCATTTGTAGTATTGATACAGTCCCAGTTTTGTGTCTTTCAGCGTTGATGACAACAGAAAGATGTCCCAGTAAAGAAAACCATTGAAGTATCTAAGGAGGAAAAATGCAAAAACCTTGAGATTTGTACTGTCATCAATAACTGAAATCTAGTGCCAGCTGAAATTACAACAGCAAATGATACAACTGTTTTTATAATACTTGCTGGTGATGTATATGTAGTTAAGGGAGTTTCCCACATCACCTATAGTTAACTGTGCTAAGTGATTAGGAGGGTAAGTTATAAAAATATTAATACCAACTCCTTCATGAGATCACGTGAAAGACTACTGTAGGAAACACTGACTCTCTTCCAGACATGTGAAAGACAGAGTTCCTAAAAAAACAATATTCTTCCAAAAGCAAGTTATCAACAAAGATGTTTTCTTCCTTAAGATCTTGCTCATGTTCTTTTATGAGTAATTATTTCAGAACTGCATGTTTCTAGTTTAAAAAGCTCAATTACCTGGTTTGCATGATATAAGGAGTAACTGTAAGCATGATATTTCCTTTGACTGATTGAAAAAGCTGAAGAAGTGCAACTAAACCCACTCAGTTGAGACCAGTGTAACATCTGCTTTGTTTGCAAACTGTTTCCTTTAACAGTTTGTTTTAACGAGTTGGAGCTTTTCACTTCAACTTCTGGAGTTTTATTGTTATTTTAGTTGGGGGAGGGAATGGTGGGCTGTGATGGTTTATCACCTGATGGTATCTTGCAGTCATTTCTTTCCTTAAAAACAACTGTAAGTGATTATATCTGTATTGTAAAAATTAACATATGTACAGGCTTCTCTGGGCAACCTATGCCAGTGCCTCACCATCCTCACTGTAAAGAATTTCTCTTAATATCTAATCTAAATCTACCCTCAAATAAATTACCCCTCATCCTAATGCTACATGGCCTTGTAGAATTTCCCTCTACAGCCTTCTTTTCAGCTCCCTTTAGGTACTGGAAGACTGAAGTAAGGTCTCCGTGGAGCCTTCTCCAGGTCGAACAGCCCCAGCTCTCTCAGCCTGTCTTCATAGAAGAGGTTCTTCATCCCCCTGCTCATCTTTGTGGCTCTCCTTTGGACCGATTCTAGCAAGTACCCATCCTTCTTCTGTGTAGGGTAGGAGCTGGAGGCAGCACTCCAGGTGGGGTTTCACCAGAGAGGAGAGGGGGGCAGAATTATCACCTCCCTCGCCCTGCTGGCCATGCTGCTTTTGATGCAGCCCAGGATACAGTTGGCTTTTGGTCTGCAAGCGCACATTGCCAGCTCATGTTGAACTTCTCATCCCAAGTCCTTCTCCTCAGGGTTTCTGTCAGTCGATTCTCAGTCCAGGTTATATTTGCCCTTGTATTTGTGTACCATGTAATGGAAAGTTTTCTAGTCCTTGGTGAGGGAAGTGGTTGTCAATCTACAACTGCTGTAGAATTACAGTAAAATATTTGGCTGCAACTAATTTTATAATTTGAAAAGGAAGCTTATCTTGTTACCTTAAGGCTTCACTATAATGCAATATACTATTTGCACTGCTGTCAAAAATAGTTCACTACTTCACTTGCAACACAATTACAGTGTGGCCACAGATGAAGGCAATATGTTCATTGTTAGGTTATTTGTGTAGGTTAAATCAGCCACCAAGAGTCAATTAGCAAATGTTATTTGTTCTCAACTATTAATGCACTCAAATCTGATTGAAATTGTATATAAAAAACCACAAGAATGGAGGTTTTAAGGGACCAGGAAATCCTCTAACTACACTCATCCTTGAAGAGTTTTTTTATAATTGTTCAGCACTTAAGAGACAGGTTAATAGACACAAATTTCGAATCTCATTCTGACTCCCGAGTTTGCGACATGGACCCACTTTTACTTCCAGTTTTCTGAGGCAATGGACATCGTTAATGATTTCCAGCAAACTGGTGGTCTGAAACTGAAAAGACTAATATTTCCATCTCCAGTTGTTCAGCGTATTCATTTACTTTAAGAAATACCAAGTGATCTTACTTTCTTCCCTCTGGCTTCTTCTCCATGTGGTGGAGCAATTTTATTGCTTCTGGCAAATGAAGCATATCCATAGGGTTCACAGGAACAGTTTTGCCAAAGATGAAACTAGAATTAACTCCATATCAACTTATGCCTTATGCAATGGCATCATATTTAGAAATCAGGTATCAGTTTCAGTATAAAGAAACAAATTGGATTACAAATTTTCCCATGATGTTGTTCAGTCAAGTGTAAAATTTGATTTTTTGCATTCATTATAACATATGGTTGGAAGTGTCACACATGGTTGGAAGTGTCAGCCAAAAGTCAAATGTCCATTCTTCCCCCACCACAGGTCACAATTGTCTTGATATTTTAATGGTTTTCTAGTCATGCTGTTGAAATATTTCTACTTGGGATTTTCAGATGTGTATTTATTTATTTATATGAAAAGTAAAATTTAATAAATTGTTAACATCCAGATTCAGAAACTGGTTTTGAAACAAGGAACGAACCTGCAGATGTGTATTTTTTATATCTGCATCAGGAGTTGTCAGTGTTTATTTTAGTCTAATTTATTCAATAAAATACCGCTTACAAATACTTTTAAACATTGAAGAGATGAAGCCTTAAAAATGGTTGTATGTAATGATTAAAACTAACCTTTATGCACTGCCACTGTCGTGAGTATAATTACAGATTCAGATCCTGTAGGTATTTTATTCAATATACATGTGCTATCCTGCCTGAGGTGGTATGTATCATCTGTGAAATACACTGCTTGGTGAAAAGAAGATGATAAGTCAACACTGTTAGTATTTAAAGCTAATATTTTCTAAGTTTTTAATGGTGATCTGTTGTCTAATTATTGTTGGAATGTTTGAAAATTTTGTACAACTATATCTATGAGATCTCTGAAAATTTAATCCACAACTCCCATAAACTAGTCAGGTTGTGGTTTGTATATTGAATAAAAGAGAGATTTGCCACTATTTTCAGAACTCCTCATCGATCTGAATCAACTTTTTGGCTGCATGCAAAGTAAGATTCTCTCACCAGAAGGTATTCTAAACAAGCTGTCACATTTGGCCGTTTAAATTGCTGTGAAAGTCTTCTTTCAAACTTGGGAGGTTGTTCATGAACATGACAAGAAATGGAGACTTTTATTCATAATAAAACTTTCTTCTCCCATGCACTCAGGAAAGATTGTCAGATGATGAATAAAGAAAATAGGCTGCATGTTTAGAGTGACAAAAGCTTGGAAAATGTGAAAACACAACCAAATATAGCATGAGCTATTTTCCTGTCTTCTCTATGAAAAAAATTGCAAACTTTTACTTCTATATGAGAGCATGTTTAGAAAAGTGTTACCTTTATTTTCAAGTTGTCCCATTCTGTCTTGTGCACTAGTTCACACAAGACAAGAACTGATTTATTTTGGTGCTGAGTTTTTTTGAGAGGTGGTTTCTTTTCTCTGTGTGTGTTGAAATGTCATGGTATTTTCTTCAAAGAGAGTTCATTATTACTGAATTAAGGACAGGAGTATAGGTGAGAAAACATTCATGATTCTCATTGAGTTCTATCAGATTCTTTTCATTGGCTTTCCCTTGGGTTCATGTTTTTCATAATATTTTAGTAGCTGGTGGGGTTTTTTATAGAAAACTCTAGCTAGGCTGTTTTAGCTTTGGATGACTCTGAATTCAGAATTTGCATGAAAAATATCCACTATGAAATTTGCTACAACCTTGATTTGGTACTATTGACTTGTTTCTAGAATGAGCCAAGAGCAGGCCAAGTGAAATACAGAATTCAGTGTTAGATGTTAAAGTCTTAAGAAGTCTGAAGAAGCATTCTTCAGTGTGAAAAATGGTGCAGTTATGATTTTTTAAGCTAAGTCAGAATATCCTCTCAGCCTCTTCCTCTCACATAGAAGGTCCACAATGCAGTTTCTTTAAAATTACCTTTCTATCCAGTGTATTTAGTCCCTCCAAAATTGTCATCAAACTGCATCTTCATCAGCATAAGGGAAACACATCATGATCTGACCACAGTCAGATGAGAAATGTGAGGAATGAGAAATCAGACCTCTCATTTGTCATGTTTTCATACATAAAGTATAGACCATCTGAAGAATACTCTTAAGCAATACTCAGGTGATGAGCTGTATTTTTAGCTGATTACCTTTTTCCAACAGATCAAAGGGTCTCTGGAAAATCTTCCAACTATAGACAGCTGTGGGAAATAAAAAGACAAAGACTGAAAAAAAGACAGAACTATTTCCTGATGACAACAGAGGTACATAGTCTGGGTGGATAGAGAAGAAAAGTCTTGCTCATAGAGAGGAGATCAGACCAAGAGGACAGCTGCAAATATAATGGCAAACGTACAGATTTCTTGCCGCTGAATAAATGTCTCTTATTCAAGCAGAACTCATAGAAGCTCTAAAAGTCAATATTGGGGGTGCCTGGGCACCTAGCTGATGCTCCTTGCATGTCAGAGATTTGACGTCTCTCATTATATAATCCATACCTGCTGCAACAGCAAGTTTGTCCATATGTCAAATTTTACAACTCATTTTGCTTTTATTGTCCCCTGGGACTATTAAGCAAACATAGAGAACAGGGAAATCTTTCTAGCTGGTACATGCAAAGTCTTCAGGCACTTCAGAGGTTCCTTCACAGCCCATCTCACTTTACAGCAGCTATGGCTGGAAAACAGCAAAGCCCCTATAAAGTCTACTCTAAGTAATGACCTCCATATGCTTGAATAACTTGAGGAATATTAGCTCATTAGTAAAGACACTTAAATAGTGTGGTATTATATTCAAGTGAATTCTTAGCAGAAAGCTATGCCACGTTTCAAGTAACACAATTATATTCTATACCATTAATAGAACAAAGAGCCATGCAAACAATGATGTGCACTCAAGCTTTCACTTGATTAGTTAAGGGAAATATTTGTTCCTGGCCCATTGTCAGACGTGTGATTGTGTATCAAAAATGATAAGAAACTTTCAATGAAGGAAAGCTTTTGCCGGCTTAAAGATTCCTTCATTTTGTGATACAGTAAGTGCCTCTGGCTCCTGTTACACACAGCATGAGTTTTTTTGTTTTCAGCAAGCATTACTCTTAATTATATGCCCCATCAGAAATCAAAAGCTGCAATTTATAAAAAAGATAACATATAAAATATGAGTTCTGAGTGTGTAGTGATTTAACATAAATGTTTTCTACTTTGTTCAGGTGATCAAGGGAATAAGAAGGGTGACACTTCTACAGAGACCATACTGACTGTAATAATTACCTTGAAAATGAGCTAGTCCAGAGTAATCATTCTGAAGTTCAGTACAAATCTGGAAACTGAGTCTGTTTTTGCAGGTTTCGTTTTGTGGTGTATGGATCCAGCTGAGAAGGGTTTTACTGTTGCTTGGTTTAATTTTGATTCTTCACTTAACCAGAATTAGATGAGATTTACTGTGGTAATATGCAGATGATGCAGTCTCAGATGACTTTATTACTGTGGTGCAGGATGGAGACCCCAGGAGAAAACCATTCAGTGATGCTCAGTGGAAACATTCAGTGGTGCTGAATGTAAATTTGAAGACTGATTTAAAAAGAGAAAGACTTTTGCCTTTATAATTGCTTTATCTAATCTCAAAAAACATTTTTGAACATCTTGATTTTTGCACCCTGACCTGCCCTATGTACCTGCACAGGCATGGGTTCTCTGAGTCATCACCTCAAAGCCAAGGAACCTATCAAAGGCCTGCATGAATTCACCAAGCTCTAACATATAAGCACTATGAATATAATTTCAGTATGAAACTACAACTTCAGATTTCAGTGTGCCTTTATGTAAATATTATACTAATGCACGACACAGACAAAGCATGAACAGGAATAATCACATATGCTGAAAATCTCAAATTCACGATTTTTGGGGTAGTCCTAGTAGAAAATACTGAATAGCAACACCCTCTCTCAGATGTCCTTGCCTTCCTCTAAAGCTGCATTGCAGAATGAATTGAGCAAGTTAAGTGTTTGAGAACACTTATAATAAACAGAACTGTATTTTCTTAACAGAAGATGCAAGTTTGGTTTCAGGTTAACACTAGGCTGATACTGTTCGTGTCCTGGCAGAAATGGTGTTCTAACAATGAGGCCACCTCCTTTCAGAATACAGTCTTTTGTAAACATAGAAAAGGATCTTATGTTCTAGGTAATTTTGGAATACTTACTTGATTTTAACCTCTGACTTGTTAGTCTCACACCTTGAGTTGTTCTTAGTACTAAAACTGCAATATAAATCTCTAAATATACGGTCTTCACCATTTAGAAGCAATTTTGATTTTTTTTTTACCAATATGTGATAGCTTATAATTTTGACAAAATTCTTCACTATTTACATGAACTTTTATTGCAACTCATTTTACTTTGATTAGATTCTGTATAGCATATGTATACAGAAACAAGTTAAAAGATTGGAAAAAAATCAGACCCAAACCACTATCTTTCAACATCTCATCTGGAATTCTGTAATGAGAAAACTACTATTGACAGTCTGTTCTTTTTGCACCTCTCCATTATTATATCTTGTCAGCCACATAGTTCACTTGCCATAATCTTCCATGCGAGTTCAAATTCTGTTCACAGCTAACTGAAATAACATACATAGCATTTCTGAGAAATTACATACTTCAGGCTGTCTGATATGTCATTTCTGGAAACAACCTTTTTTTTTTTAATAGAAAATCAACTGTAAGTCTCTCTTATTCAAAACAATTCCAGAAGTCTCTGAATGCTAACATAAAAGATTTACAGAAAAATGCTTAAAATTACTGGAGATGTAACACTGACATTGTCAAAGAATCTAAGCCATTGTCATTGCAAGCTGTCATCTAAAGGTTAAACTTACAACTAAAGATTAAAGAGAGACAAAGTGGTTATGTTTTTAGGGTATACAAAAAAATCTGCATAAACTTTGAAACATGAAAAGAAATGTCTTTTAAAAAATTTGAGGGAGGAAATTAATATTGCTGATGAACTGGAAAGGCAGAAGCATGCTGTGCACTAGTTAAGGATTTTCTGGTTTTAGGCAAATATATCAATGTAAAAAGCCCTCTTGCAAAAAGCATCAGCCCGACACTTGTGAATGGTTGCAAAGTATGCTTGGATTTGTGAGAAGCTGACAGCTGAACTGACTGGATTAAAAATGATAATTTGTAAGCTTTTTTTCCCCCTATTATCTTTTTGTCTTTCCCCCTTTCTGTGCTTCTTAGACTTCCCTTGGGATGAGCCTCTGGTTACTGCTACTCTTACTTGATTTGATTTGTTGAAGACCAGAAGAGACTCACAGAACTGCCTACTCTTTCCTCTGGTACAGCTGAGGACATCAGACTTCTTGGGGTCATCCCCGTATTGAGCCAAAGGGTTTGTACTTGACAAAACAATCTTGGATAAATTTCTGTGACAGCCTACATGAATATGAAAGAATGGTCCATCACATTCTTCAGTTCAGCATCTGCTGATCTGCTGTCTCTGTAATAGAGACACAGTGGATCTATTTCACTTCTCACTGCCAGTTCCTGTAAGCAAACCTGTTGATGCAGGTGAGAGTCTGCTGTAAGAGCAGAATGTATTTTCCTCCACTTACAGTACGCTTCAGGGGATGAAAATTGTCTTAGAGAGGTGCTGTCCTCTTCCACTTTATTGTTACTTTTAATCTGTAATTGTAACTAATCCTTTTACTTTTAAAATCAAAGTTCATTACTAAAGAACTTTGTGTAGGTTTGTGACAATTTAGCAAAAAGTCCTTCCAGGAAGTAAAAGAGAGAATGGACTGCACTTCATTTTTCTTTTTCCATTCTTGTTTAAAATTTTTGTTGGTATCCTGTTGGTTTACATTAAAAAGAAAAAAAAAAAAGGGAAGTAGGATAAATTTAATATCTAATTAAAGTAGATTAGTATATATTCATTCTAACAATAAAGGTGGGTGCCGTCATCCTGTGTGAAACAAAATTTACCCATTGTACTTTCCTTTTTTATTGTTGGCTTGTTTGTTTGCTTGGCTTTTTATTATTTTAGGTTTGGATTTTATTTCATTTCTAAATGATGTATTATACAGCATGACAGGATCCAAGTGAATGGTATGATCTGTGTCAGGGCAGGTTTAGGTTGAATATCAGGAAAGGGTTTTTCACCCAGAGGGTGGTTGGGCACACTGGAACAAGATCCCCAGGGAAATAGTCACAGCACCAAGCCTGACAGAGTTCAAGAAGTATTTGAACAATGCTCTCAGGCACATGGTGTAATTCTTGGGGTTGTCCTAGGCAGGGCCAGGAGCTGGACTTTGATGATCCTAGTGGGTCATTTCCAGCTCCGGGTATTCTATGGTTCTATGATTCTACACCGTAGTGGGGGAAAAATTTAGTAATTTGTGTCCTTTGAAAGTCATGACAAATTATGTAGAAAAAGGCATAGGAAATCTGAAAACTTCTGAAAATTACCTCCTGCTAAGACACTGAAATAGGTTATGCCAACGGCAACCTTTAATAGTTATATTAGCCACTGATGGTAATCATTCAAATTTTGGATGGTGAATTCTCCCATAAGAATATAAATATGTAGTGATCCCTTAATTTCGGAGGTATAAAAATATCTAACAGTTGTTAAAACTAATAACTTTTTAACTACATTAAACTTTTATTATCAAGTATGGATGAATTGAAAAGATGCCTTTTACTTGTAGATAGTGGCAAATGGGAATCTCACTGTAAATCTAAGGATCATTGCTAGTCTTGTGTGTTGCCAGTCAGTTCTGACATGGCTATGTGTGCTTGCAGGAAAGCATCAGGCATTATCTGTAGAAATCACTTGCGTGAACATAGATGTTGATCTTCTTTACAAATATTTATATACTTGCATAAAATTAGACCTTTAAAATAGATGATGGAAACTCTGCAAAACCTGATTTGTTACTCTGGAATGCATTGCCGTTGTCAAACAGTGCATTTTTTCTGGCCTAAAGAATGGATAGCAAGTGAGTGCAATACACATCTCAATGTTCCTGTTACCATGATCATTCAAAATGTTAAATATTGTCTATTTCTACTGAGAAAAAATGACAATCAAAGTCTCACATTATGGTGTAGCATTATTTATTTCAGTATGCCATTTTCCCTCTTAATAAACAATTCAACTATTACATAATTTAAAAGAGCTGGGAAAATGTGCTTCTATTATTAGTCAAACAATTTCAGCAAGCACTATCCATAACCAGAGTGTGTAGATGCAAAAAGCAGAAAATATGGTAATGTCCTGACAAAGATAATTTTCAGACTGTATCCTCTTTTTCCTTTTTTTCTTTTCCCTAATCTAGAAATAATAGGAACAATTTAGACCAAGCTTTGATGTTCAGAACTGTCAGTATCTTAGCTGTTAAGACAGCTGATAGCTTAATGCCTTTGGCTTATTATCTTTAATTTCAGAAATACTCATCTTCTCACTGTATAATGAGATTTCCCTCTCCATTAAAAATAATCCAAACTAGCTGTCTATTAATCTAAAGATAAAACTTTAGGTGAATAAGACATGATATAGAAAGTGCTATAATGTGTTTGGGATCAAAAATCATTTCAGGAAAACTTTCAGACAGAAATTAAGAGCTCATGCACTACTCTATAATATGAACGCTATTGTTTAAAATGTGATATCTTTGTGCCCCTCCCATCATAAACTTAAAATTGCTTCATACTGTGAAAAGTATTACAGCAATTAGTCAAAACAGAGCTCATATCATGTCAGATAATTGACAGCAAGTAGGGAATTGTAAGTACCATCACCTGCAAGACACAGGGAAAGACTTGGAGTGGGGGAAGGATGTGGACTTGTTTAATTCCAGTCTACGACATTTGCCCTTTAAAATAGCTTAATCAGAAAAAAAAATTTGTCTTTTATTCTTAAGGGCATTTGTAAAATTAAATATTTATCTATGTTATATGGCTATATAAGATATAAATTAGACTTAATGTAATTCTTTGTAACTGTTAGACTCTCACTCATGCATTCTTATTTTGCTTTGTCTTAAACACATGACATATCATGACAACTAAATAGTAAATTTTGTGTCCTTTGAATTAAGAAGTTTCCAAAAAATAAAAGTAGCTGAGAAGTCATATTTATGAAATGTCTAACTCAATTTGGGTGTGGAAGAGTTAATACTGAGAAAGAAAAAGAAGATGCTTAACAAGATCCAAGCAGCCATTTGTTTCCTTCTGTTTTCACTTGTGCATGAAGTCAGTCCTGTGAGGTACAAGACCCATGAGGCATTTCATACAATACTAGAAAAACAGAACAACTTAGAGTAAACACTGATAGAAAATCTTTACCCACAAGACAACTATGCTTCTGCACACAAATAAGCTTTTATTCATTTAACTATTTTATACTTTATGGTCTTAAACTCACAGCTACCTTGAAGAGGAACTATTATAAGTTACAAAGCTATTGATAAAAATTTATTTTCCTAAAAGAATTGAATGTAACAACAGCTTTGGCAATTTTTCTATAATGAAAAAACCCTATGAATCTTACATTTATGATTTTCCTTTTATATTCATGACTTTTTTATAGCACTCTATTATTTGGATTATTCAATACTGATTTTTAACATCTGGACACCTTGACAAGTCTTAGTATCTATTATTATAAAAAACCCTACTGAATAGCAATATAATACCTCTACATGATGATATAATTGAGTAATATTCTGTTCTTATAAATAAAAAACGTTTATTTTTTCATATTATTTATAGTCTGATGTTGTAGATAATTCCTGTTTTAAGAGAGCCAATTATCCTAACTATGAGACAATTCAGCAAATTAAGCCAGCTCTGTAATGAAACTTACACTAAGTCTAATTGAGTTTAAAACCTCCAACAAAAGTGAAGAATGGTTGCCTGCAAAAGAGTATAAGTAATAAGGCTGAATCATTTCCCAAATAACCAACCATACTACTTTCAGAAGAGAGCCTCAGGGCTTCTTGCCAAAATTTTCTAAATAGGATAAAGAAGTACATAGTTAGATGTCTAAATAAGTCTTCTGATTTCCGGTTTCTCTATCCACGAAATGCCGAGAACAGCTTTTNACGAAATGCTGAGAACAGCTTTTGCTGGAATAAAATGAGATTGAGTGGCCCTCATATCTGGTGAGAAAGGAATAATTTGAGCAATTTCTTAATGGAGTAGTAATTTTGACATCCTTTTTGTACACATGCCTCATCATAATAACTTTTTACTCATATATATTATGGTGATTAAGTGATGCACTGAATATGTGACCTCCATAACAGATTCCTTATTTAAGAGGATGGAAATGAGTCTATTCCTCACTTCTACCAAAATTCCACAAAATGAAAAGGAAAGGTGTTTTTGTTTTCTTTTAAACATTGTGCAGAGTTTAGTTTTGTTCCCTTGTATGCTTTCTTGTATCTTCAGGATATGATGTTTTCATAAACTCTTAATTTTATATATTGAAATATGGCCCATCATAAAATACAAGGAATGATCCTGGATTTAGTGAAGGCTTCCTTGACTCTTGGAAGGTTGAGTCAGTTTATGTCCAGAGGAAGGAGACAAATTTCTACATCTTTGCACTTTCCAGGCAGGAAAAAATTCCGTCTTGACCATGACTGCTGAATCTGAAAGAAACCAATACATCTTTTTAGTGCAGTTCAAGTGTACTTCTAAATTGTAATGTCAATGTCACTACTACAAAAG
>VWZG01004769.1:62106-95191 GCA_013396735.1 Grallaria varia
AAAAAAAAAAAAAAAGAAAAGAGAAAAAAATCCTTGCATGTATTTTGCAGGTTTTATATCTGATTTTTAAGTCATTCAGTCCATGCTGCATTGGTACTCACCCTTTCTTTATATGTATTCTTTTCTAGTTTTTAGTATTATAAATACATTGAACTAAATGTAGTGATAATATTAAGAAACTGGATTAATGATTGAGTGAATCAAACACATCTTTGGGACTGTAAGACACTTAAGGAAAAAACTTATATGTGATAGGCCAAAGAACTGTAATCTAATCTCAAGGTCATAGGGTAAGAAAAGGCCACTTTCTCCCCAGCTTTGAAACTACTGTGCAAGATTTGAAGCTTTTACTCAGTTTGCTGTCATTCAGGAAAGAAAGCTCCTTCTCCTCCTCCCTCTCCACCTCTCCCAGAAGAGCTATGGAAGGTCACTGTTACATCGAGCACAGACTTCGCCTTAATCTTTAAGGGAGAGACTCTCAAACTATTATCACGACTGAGACTGAAGATCACTTTATTCCCATATATTACGACACAGCAAATGGAAGCAACAAAAGAAGATTTTAACAGAACCTAGACAAATAATGAAAGTGATCACTAGCACAGGTCTAAACTTGCCCAGATTGAAAGCAAATAGGAAATATACCTTCTGTTGTAGTCTATAGCATTAATTAAGCACACAACTCAGCCTGGGAGTTTGTCATTGCTCAAAGTCCCTGAGAACTCTCATTTCTTGAGAAAACTAGCTAGAAGTTTTGCTTACTGACATTACAACTGACATATGGCTTCTTCCATGGACCAAGGCCAATGCTGGCTATCCCCTTGAAACTGCTCTCAGTTTCTCTTGACCTTCCACTGGAGGCTGGAAATTTCATCCTGTAATTATTCCTATCAACATTTTCAAATGTAAGAGACCAGAAGATATCTAGGATGTGCTTCGCTAAATATATGGGTCATGTAACTATACCACTGAGGATTTCAAAGTAGAATAGGTAAGTATTTTGTGCACAGAGCACTTCAAGGAGAACTGAAATCAGTCTGTGGGTTTACAGACAAAGAGAGGCCACTGGCAAGAATCACTAGGACATTCAAATTTCCAGCTCCTTTGATTTCAGTGGGATTTAGGATTGTAAAAACCTTCATATATCTGAGTCAAAATTCTCCTGAGCCCATCTAATGGAGAATATAGAGCTTTTCAATTATGTTAAATCAGATAAAGATTTCTTTGTCCTTTCAAAAAGTGACACTGTATTTTCCCTGAAATGCAGATGTACACAGCTGATGGTTAGTTTTATCTCTTTCTCTGATACAGCGGACTTTATCACACATAAAAAATGTTTTTGGCATAAGGAGTAACCAAAATGTTTAAGCAGTACAAATTGAATGAGCAGGGCACATATTAACTAGAGTCAGAAGTTATTGCTTCATTTACAATACAGGATCAAGAATGTATTTTACAACTGCAAATATTTTACAACTGTAAAATACAACTGCCTGATACTGATCTGTATTCACAAAATATTTTTAAACAAATGTATATGCAGACAGAGCAGTATCTCTACTTTTGTCGACATTACAGTTTTGTAGCCTAGGACAGAAACCTATGGTTATTCACAGCTCTTCCAACAACCTTTTTATTCTACTCTAGCGACATTTTCACCTCTTCACAGCACAGTCTGACTTTAAGTGATGCTTACTCAGCCTAGACCTGGGAATTCAATATTTAGGGAAGTTCTGGGATAGACAATCTGGTACCTACAATTACAAGATATGCTGTTTGTCATATGCTACATACACTTCACATTGTAATACCAGGTCTTATTATCTGAACTGCTATTTCACATGCAGTAGTAAACCAAAAGAGAGAGGCAAAAATCCTTTGGTGCCTGTTTCAAAGACTGTCCCACTACGTATGTTTTTTTGAACCATGGGGACTTGACAGATAATAAACTTACACTTGAACTGTAAGAG
Source organism: Grallaria varia (assembly GCA_013396735.1). Taxonomy (NCBI): domain Eukaryota; kingdom Metazoa; phylum Chordata; class Aves; order Passeriformes; family Formicariidae; genus Grallaria; species Grallaria varia. The sequence goes on from VWZG01004769.1 coordinate 64,077, forward strand.
GCTCATATTTACCCTCCATCGTTGTTTTGCTTTTAACAGGTGAGAGCATGGCAAATTCTGCAGCTCTGTGTAAAGCACATGACTATAGAGGTGTACAGGTTTTGGCTGGGCTGGCTGGCGTGGTGCTGTGTCTTTAATAATTCAGGCTGGTTTAGGTGTTGCTGAGCAGTTTCAAGACCTTTTTTGTTTCTACCAAGCAGGCTGGAGATGCACAAGGAGTTGGGAGGGGACTCGATAGGGAGAGCTGACCCAAACTGACCCAGGGGATATCCAACAATATTTGGTGTAATGCTCAGCATATAAAGCTGGGGAAAGCAGGAGGAAGAAGGAACTTTGGAGTTACGGTGTTCATCTTCCCAACTAAACATTAATGCCTGCTGATGGGAATTAGTTAATGAATTTCTGATTTTTCTTTGATTGTACCTGCCACTTTTGCTTTACTATTGAACAGACTTTATCTCAACCCACAAGAAGGTTCAAACCCACTTTTACCCTTGTGATTTTCTCCCCTGTCCCGCTGTGAGGGTGTGAGCAAGCAGCTGTGTAGACTGAGATGACCCCTAGGGTTAAAATACAACAAGACAGTACCTGGACAGCCTTGTTTCAAACAAATTGAAAAAAAAAAAATTAATTTGAGAGAAAAAAAAAAAGTATTTGCCAAAAAAATTATGACTTTAAAAATCCAGAATGCTTTCACAAGTTTAACCAGTTTTCATGATTTTATTATTCCAACTTCATGGAAATTAGCTCCATGAAAGCTTGAATTTGCTGTGAAAAGGCATAGAGCCTTTTAACTAAGTTTATTATAAAATTTACCGAAATCCTATTTATTAAAATATTTTACTTGCATAAATGCCTTCAAATATTTGATTCTACCCTTACAATGCACAAGGGCATTTGAGAATTCATTTTTTAAAGTTTCATGTGGAAAGATGTCCAACCCAGCCAACACTATTTTCTCCCACCCCAAGAGAGTTGTAATGGCATTTTTGCCTCTAAGCGGGTCTCATGAGCAACAATACAAAAAAAATTGTTTGATTTAAACAGCAAATGTTATATGTCTCTGATTGATAAGCACAGAATTGTAGCGATAAGGTAAAAACAAAATAAAACCTATATAATGTATTGAAACTATTACTGGTAGATACTACAGCCTGAAATGTCATGAGATGGCCACATAAGAAGTTTCAGTTTCATTGCTTGAGTGGACCTGGTCCAAGCCAGCAGGGTAGAAGTTCATCTCACCTTACCACACACATCCTGCCTTTAGATCTGGAATCTAGCTGGACTAGTCTCCTTAGATTCTCGTTTTGTTCATCAGGAAGATACAGGCATTGTAGCCTCTGATTCATCTATTTTGGATGTCTTTTTCAGAAAGAGATTAAATCCTCTATTCTTTTCATAACACATAAAGCAAGATTCATAGTACATAAAGGGAATGTAGACAGATAGAAAAGGGATATGTTTAAGCAGCTGATAACTTTTAGTCACATAATCCCTAAATATTTGCATGGCATAGTTTTACCTTCGGTACTAATAAACTCCCTTTCAGTTAAATTTTATAAATGATCATAACAGATATGTTTATATGACCTAAGAACCATATGGTAAAGCAGGGGTATTTTTAAGAATGGACATAAAGAAAATGAAAACATTTTAAGAGACAGCTCTAATGCACTCTTGTTGATGAGGGACCTTGGGGCAGCAGGAGATATGAATGTCAGAGTAATGAACAGTAGGAGAGAAAATTGTTAGAAAGAAAGTAGAACCAAGAGATTACAATGTCTTTACAGATCTCATTTCATAAGAAGGGACAAGACTTTCTTATTTCCTAGTTAATTTCTGTTTGTTTGATTGTTGTCTAGGAAATGGAGTAATAATTTGTCATAATTTTTTTAAAGTTGATAGAGTACAAATAAAAAGTTCATTTAAGTCTGAAAATGTTCTCTCATTTCCTCTCATTAGAGCATGAAAATTACTGAAATAGTGACAAAATATATGTGCAGAATCTAGTTAGGATGAAAACCCATGTCAGGCTTTCTTTTCTCCTATATAGTGAAATTCGTATCCTTTCTAAGAAACATTCACTTAATTCATTAGTATAGATGGACAGGATTGTGCCAGACATGTTCTGCGTCACTGCAAAGTTGTTCCAGAGACTCTAAAAATACAAGGTTTGAGACAGCCACTAAACTATTTCTGCTACATATAAGAGAAGATGGCTTTATGAATCGTAAATTGAAAATCTCCTATTTCTAGTGTCAATGACTTAAGTGTTTCATCTTATTGCAAGAAATTCAAGCCAGTGTAATTCTATGACATGCTATGAAACAAAACCTCATCTATTTTAAAGATGTAAGCATTTTCAGTGAGAACTGGGGACTAGAAGAGGGTTAAATATGAACCATGACCTGACATAACCAAGTGCTTTTATTCATTTGAAACTAATGTTGAGCTTCACTTCATCAACCTATTAGAAGATTTTGTGTCATAGTAGGACACTCTTACTCTTTGTGAAAATAATGAAGTGCTCTTATCTTTGAAGCATATCAAAGTTTTCTGAATGAGAATATAAGTTTTTCTCCCCATTCTACTGTGGTGATATAGAAATATAAGGTAGCATATAACATTAACCTGTGGGGATGTTCAGACTGAATGGACATATTGATAATTGGTGAAGATGGAGCAAACCTTCATGTTCAAAATTCTGCATTAATAAGCAAAAATGTTTGTTGTATTATCTCATTATATTATGAGCTAAAGAATGGTTTCAATTTAAGTGGCTCCCCTGAATGCTCAGTCAGTTTGTACTTAAGATACAGGAGGGAATTTTCTCAGAAGCGATGAATGTGAAATATTCATAGTGTGACAAAAGAAAAGCCATGACAGGCTTTGCCCTCATTTAGATCACTTTCCTTTTCTTTGTCAAATAACATCTGAAATCATAAAAAGAATCTTTATTTTCCTGAGAGCAGGGTGCCAGCCCAGTAACAGTGTCATTTTCATAAAATCGCCAGCTTTTGGCCAGGTTGATCCTGACGACACCAATGAGTCTCTCATCAGCTTCTCCTGGGATCCTCACCCCAGTCCTTGGGCCCAAAGACTTCCCCAGCCTGACTGATCCCACCACTGTCACTGCTGCAGACAGGAGATGCAGCCAGGGGATATCACCATGCAATGCTTCCTGTTGAGCCAACACTGGCACCCGGGCAGACCTATCACACCCACCTGCTCCTTTGCCCTCATCCTGAGCTGTCCCAGATGGGGAAGCGCACTCTCCTTCTTCACTGCCAAGTGGGATGTTGTCCTGTCTGTGGAAAGGGTTACCCAGATAATAAGGATAACCTTAGGATTCTCTCAGGGCTATTTTCCTCACTACAGTCCTCAAGTACTCCAAGCCCCAGTGCTGCTCAAGAGACCTCCTGAATGTGACAGCTCTCCTCCACCTGACACTTGCAACCCAGGAACATAATTACATGATAGCCACACCCAGCGTGACAATCCTCATTTGTACCATGTCCTGACCTGACCAGAACCTCAGCCCTGAGGTCCTTCAGCTGTGCCCAGCCCCATAGGCTGCAGCCCTGACCTGTCCATGCCCCACGACCATGCCACTGCCCCAGCAAAACAAGTCTTGCCTCAATCAATGCACCCTAAGGAGTACAGCAACATGGGTGATGTGTTTAGAAAAGAGGAAGCAACCCTGCTGCCCCACTGCCTGCACAGCTGCACATTGCCCTGATGCCAGGAGAGAAGGCACCCTTCAGGCACATCTCTGCCTTGCCACATCCTAAATTAGTGCCCTTGAGAAGTACCTCAAGAACAGTCTGGCTCTGAGGCTGATCTGTCCCTTCACCCATCCTGTTGTACCCCATATCTTTTATCTTAGCCTGGGAGAAGACTACAGATCTGCCAGTGAGGAACCTGCAACCCTTGTCTCTCCTCCGAGGGCTCTCTGAATGTCTTCAAGGGCCTGACGATTAACCAAGGTGAATTTGAATTTGTGAAGACTTCGTAATTTGCTTCAAAACTAGAAAAAGAATGAGAAAAAAACTGCCTTCAGTTCACACCTCTAAGTTTCAGTCACCTTCCAGCACTTTTTGATGTGGAGGAAGTGCAGGGAAATAAAATGTCCAAGTGACTGTAGACCTGTTTATCAAGAACATTCATTTTATTCCCCTCTGGAAGCGCTCATGGCTTCACCAGCTGCTTAACTTGTCCTGGAGAACAATTCCTGATGCTATGGCCTCCCAGACAGTACCACGTTGTTCACGGGCAGATATTGGAAGGTGCTCATAGGGAGCAGCTGCCAAGCCCAGCACCTGTAGGCTGTGAGGACACACTCTGCTGGCAGGAGAGTTTGTTGGCAGGGCCTTGGGGGCACCACCAGGGCGAACTGTCCCTGCCAAGTCTCCCAAGGCTCCCCTACCCTGCCCACAGCCCTGGGCCCCATTTCAGCTCAGACCAGGGCTGTTCATACTTTGAATGAGGATTAAAATGTTTCAGCATTTCAACAGGACAACAAATACGTAACAGTTGGCTTTGCATTTTCTGTAGTTATTCCACAGTGATGGCCAAATTTTCAAGTATGTCTCTTGTTTTCTTGTTTTAGGGGATATTTGTAATGGAAACGAGGGAAGACTCTCTTTTTTTTACAAAAGATCATTCTCAGAGAATAGATTGTTAGTGGACAAGCAAACACATAGTATGAATAAGAATATTTGTATTTTTAATGTTAATTTCCAGGATTTTATTTAACACATTTTTTATTTTAAGCTCTTTTTATGCTAGGAAATACCATTCACTCCCATAACACTATGTCATAAACAATAATACTAAAGTCTTTGTAAACTGTTGCTTGCAATATAGTCAGTACTAGAAAATAGCTAATCAAAATAAAATAATAGTTCTCAATTTGCCAAAGCAGAAAATACTGACAGTGAAGTACAAACCCCAGAAAATGTCACTCCTAAATTCAATTTTCCCTTAAATACAATTTTTAAGCTGGTTTTGCAAGACTGAATATCTTTATGTCCTCCATCTATAGCACTTCCAATTGTTTGCAGTTGAGGCTGACTTAAAGTTGTTAGTAATAAGGTGCCCTTCATCTCTACTAAACTCAGTCCACAAGCTGCTTTCAACTTTATGAGATCCTTTTATTTCCTGAAATATTCGGCGTGGAGGAAGGAGAGAGAGAAAGCTAGAGGGATATTCAACAGAGGTCTTCAGTTGTTGCCAAGGTAATGTGTAATGAGATAGACTGTGCCTTGCCAATATTTTCATCCCAGGACAGTTCAGAGCATCCTGCAAAGGGACAGATTGTAGAAAATGCCTTCAGACACTTTTAGGAGTTGCAGTCTCTTGCACAGGGTAGACCTGCCTTATTTTGCTGAACAAGAAGTGTAGTGAATCCAGCCTTTATCCATTCAGGTGGATTCAGCCCTTGATAATGCCCTGTCTATGGGATATTGACTAATTATCATTCCTGAAGCCAAAAGAGTGTTATACAAGTCACCACCTCAGAATAACGACTGAAATAGGATTATAACAATTCAAAAGGGTTTTAATCCAGTTTAGACAAGTCATCTTTACAGCAGCTGAAGGCAATGAGTGCAAAGCAGGGTCACACTGAGCTGTAAACTCACTTTGTACTCTGCAGAAAAGGTGTACTAGCTTAGGTGTGGGAGAAAGGGAGGGACTAACTAAAAGGGAAACTGTTCTAGTGTTTTCAGCAGATTGCACCTAATTCTCATCAGATTTCAGTTGTTTTCATTTTATACCTAGGCACCTCTGCTGTGTATCGTCATAGGTTAAGCACATGCTTTCCTACAGGGCTGAAGCAACCGAGCAGGAAGACCTGCTGCAGTGAAGAGGACCATGAAGGAAGGTGAATACTATCCGACACAGGCCTTTTTTGAGATGAAGAGGAAGTATTTAAAAGAAGACCACTCTCTAGTATTCCTTTTGCCTGACACAGTTGTCTTTACCATCTGGGCAGCCCTTGTAAGGTACCTACTATAAGGTACTCACTTCTCAGGTTACCATAAATCACACCAACTTCCTGCCTTTTTCATCAGTTATTTTGTGAACTACTATGATATTATTCCAAGATGAAAGTATTTGTACTGTAGAAAAACTTCCTATATAAATGATCTTATCTTCGAAACAACAAATTTACCACAATAAGCTTTCATTGCCTGCCCTGAAGCACAAAAACACAGTAACAAGTCAAATGTCAACACTCAGGGCAACCAGAAGCTGAGGTACAGAATATGCAGGTTTCTTTAACATTTAAAAGCAGGGTAATATTCCACTTTCTTTTTTATGCAGGATCTTACAGTTAAGTGAGCCACCTCAAAGCTCTCCAAAACCAAAGAATCCAGGAATTTGCGCTCTCTGCATCTGCTATGGTTAAAACACATGTAGTGTTTTGCTGCCATGACAACAAGCATGTCCATCCTGATTTCACTCTTGAGAGCATGGAGGATAAAAAAGCACTAAGTTACTATAGCTATAGGATGACAAGTGTCACAGAGGGGGTGAAAAATTTATCCATTGTTCAGAATTATAGATCTATTCTCAAGAAGAACGTACATTTATTTCATAAATTGTTCACAGGCGGTTGCAGTTAGTGCCTTAAGAGTATATCAAATTCCAAACAATCTGAGGAAAAAAAATTAAGACTATCTTCTCAATAGTTTGTTTTGATATATTTTTACTCACCAGAGTGATTTGGGGGATTTTGATGGGAACAAGTGAGAGACTGGCAAAGTTCCTCTTCACTTTTCATAGAAAAATAGAAATTCAGCTGGAAAACATTAACAAAAATTGGAAACAATAGCTTGAGGTGTTCCATTTGTAGATTAATATATATATATATGCTTCACCATTCAGATCAGCTGCTAATTCTGCAGATGGAAGTCAAAGTACAGGAGGGAATAAAAAATGGAGGCAAGAAAGAAATTTGCTTTCATTTAAAAGAAATAGTTTTTTGTCTTTGTCTTGAGAGAACAGGTATATTGAAAGACTTTTATTATTATCATTATTGGATATGTTTTCTTTCTGAAAGTCAAAGTTACAATAGTTAAAATACTGAATGTATAAATAGTATTGTGGAAAGGGATTTCTGTGTGGTGTGGAATTTCATTTATCTGACCAACTTTTCAAATGCTACCTCTTGCAGAAGATGTAGAAACACAAGGGGATGTTGGCTCAGTTGTAATTTAGGAGGAAAGAACAGCCTACTTGGTAATCACCTGATCAAAACACCTTGATGGCACATCAAATATTCCCATCTAAGCAAGCTGAGCATTGTATTGGCCTAGATAGACACTAGCTACTCTGAGAAACCCACTGGGAGCCAGGCACAATTCAATGCCATTAAAATTGTGTATTATTAATATACAGAATGTTTATAATATATGGTATGCTAGGGCTTACATATTAGCGAAGTAAATTATTTCCCAAATTCAGCACAATTTCTTACTGGCAAGACTACCTGGAACTTCAGTCATGGTGAAGCAAGACACTGCTGCTCTTTGATATGTAAACAAAGATTTAAGGTTATAACTCAATTTTTTTTTTTCTGTCATGCACTGTTGGTTGATCTTTTCTTGCTCCTGTATGCCTGACAAAACAGAGATTTCTAGCTGAGATTTCATGTTGTGCAGTGTCACAGAGCAACAAATTGCCTGACTCGTCCTTAAAAGGATTGCTCTTCGGTGCTTGTTCTTGAAGAATAAAATTATGATTCTCTGCAAAGAAAGTGGGGATTTCAGTAGAAAACTTTGCAGCTGCTACCAGTGCATTGAAAACTGGGAGCATCTGCAGTGGCAAATTCTATTGTTTTTCCCCTCTTGAGATCTTCATTCTCTGCTAGCAGCGACTCCACATGCCTCTCTAGATTAGCCCAGTCCCCACCCAGCCACGCTCTCACTTCCCTGTATGGTGAACAGGATCTGAAAGACCTAAGTGACAAAAACCTCCCTTATAGGTCAAAATAAAGACAATTTAATAGGAAAATCTAAAGCACCTCCCCGTGTGGCCCTCTCTGAAGAAAGTTAACTCCCTCCCATATAGACCCAGTACAGTTAGTTTCTATATTTAGGAAAGCTGCTTTGAGATTTAGGGCTAAAGTCAAGTCAGGGGAAATTCCTCAAGACTACAGAAAATGGAATTTGTCAGAAGAATGGAACAAGGTGGGTGGGAAGGAGATCAGAAGGGCATCTGGCCCAAGGTGCTGTGCCAGCCAGGGCTTTTCTATTCTGAGGTTTGTTCTGTGGTGCCTTTTCCTAATCTCTTCTTCCTCTTTAACCTTGAACTAGTAAATGTAAAGGAAAAAATTGTCCACGTGGTTCCCAGAAGAGATACTTGATGCCAATATTGTGTAGATAAAACTTTGGGTGTTTTGTTTTGTTTTCCCAGTGTAAAGGTAAAATGGCAAATAAGCCAAGAATCTCACAGTCCAAACTAGAATTTTCATTCCAGATTTCACACTTGTGCATGGACACACACAGAGTCATAAATAACTTCAGAATGTGACTTCTTGTCATCAAGTGATAACGAGACAGAAGATTTGTGATGGAATGTCTTCTATCCAAAAGAAGGAATGTGACTGCTTTGTTAATCCTTGAACTGTTCAAAAGGATTTAATTTGAGGGGCTGGCTGGTCATCTCAAAGCAAGTTCATTACATAGCAGAATTTTAATGTAAAGTGGAAAAAAGTAGACAAATATTACAAATTATTTTAAACATATTTAAAAAATGTAAACAGAAGAAAAAATATCAGAATAGCTCTGTTTCCCTAGTTTGGACCTAGAGAAATTAGAATTTACAGAAAGATGAACATGAAGATTATTCCACCTTGTGTCTGTAATGCATCACGGATGAGAATCTTCGGTTCCATATACAAGATATGTGACAACATTTTAGTAATTAAATTAAACATTCTTAACATAGTGCGAAATCAATAATATTGTCAGTGATAGCTTATATACGTCAATATTTTGGATAGTGTCCACTTGTTTAAATGTGTTTCTCCCCAATATTATATTCCGAAACACAACTACAGCAACTTCAAAAATAAAAAATAATATGTTCAAATAAATCACTTATTACTAACTTGATATCACACTAAGAAAAAAAATTACAAAAAAATATTCTCAAATGAAGATCCAATTTTTTCCAACAGTGCTGAAGAACGGGGACATCTTCTTTTCAAGCGCATCTGTAGATGCTGCTATAGTTTTCTGACAACTGAACAAATAAAAAATGATTAAGATGCTTTGTAATATCACAGGTACAACAGTTTGTGTGCTGGTGTAAGGAATCCCAGAAACTGAAAAAAGTATTAATATGCCTACTGAACTTTCTTTACCATCATGCATTTTGAAGTCTCCGGTATGTTCCTTAAGGAATGAACCAATGGGTTTACAGCATTTCTAGAGTGAACAAATACTTGTAAAATACACATCAGAAGAAAAAGAAATCTACAGAATGAAGTTTTATTTTATACAAGTTATGCAATTTTATTTAATGCAATTTCTAGTCATGCAAGAGTAGAAATCATAGATCATTCTTACTGTTGCTCAACATGACACTGCATAGGATCATATCTGGTCATAATCATAATTCCCTATCATTTTATCACTAACAAAATGACCATAGCAACGTTTAAATTTACAATTACTGTAACAGAAATATAAGTATATTTGGGGCATTTAGGTTTACTTGGACCTTCAAACAGCCATTGGTTACTGATGACTGTATGTCATAGTAGGACCTCAGAAATTAACTTTAAGTTGAAAATGTCCTGGACCATCTAATTCCTCATACAGTTTGAATATTTAATATAAGAATACAATGTGCCATTTGTAGATCAACAGTTCTGATTAATGTGTTTGTTGTTTCATACATTCAGAAATAGTTTAGTGAAGCACCCAGGTTAAAAATGTCAAAACTAGAATCAATTGTATGGGAGAACTGATTATTCATATAACCTTCCAATGCTCTGGAGTGTGTATCTTTATAATGCTGGTGGAATAATATGTTTTTTATCTATCTAAAAGAGAAAATTTTTTTTGTATGTTAAATATAGTACAAACCCAGAGAGAACTTCGGAACTTCTAAATTTCCGTTATGTTTCATATCATATTACTTACATTGGTATTTGTTTGCTAAATGTAGGGAGATTTGTTTCAAAGTGCTAAACGAGACAAAGTCTGTAAACTTTTCATTCTTTCATATGTAGAATCCAGGAAACATTTGTAGTGGAGTCTGAATGGTTTTGCTGGGCTTCTATGGCAGCTTCAGTACTTTTAAACCTCCAAATTAAATATCCTTTACACAAATCAAACTTCAAACTAAGACTTGAGATAATATGATTTAACCTCTAGAATTTTACTAACTGTGTAAGGGTTTTCTTTTCTCCGTGGAAAATAACATAGTAGTTACAACACAGGGGGGTTTTCTGTGGTTTTCGATATCCTCACATTTCAAGAAAACAAAAGATGTTTTGAATCTTGGCTAAATAAGAATTTAGTTTTTGACAAAATTGGGCAGATATTAACTTATGGGACAAGAGAAAGGCAGAGATATCCTTGTCAATGCCACCATATAACATTTGTCTATCCAGTAGGAATAAAATAAAAATAAAATTCAAATAAAATAAAATAAACATTTATTAACATTAAAAAAGTTATTTTTGAGGCGATAAGGAAATCTTGTAGCAGATGCAAGCCTGTTGGTAGTGAATCCATTTGTAAATGCAGAAATAAAACCATATGTTTCAGATCCATTACCTTTACAACATAGACACCGGTGCAGCAATGATGGGAAAGAGCTGCAGCTGGAGAAAATAAAATACTCAACCCACGTGTGGCTGAAACTTCTTTGAGCTTTCAAAGGACTCGACCATAAAGGCTCCCCACTGGAATCCTTGATGCAATACATGCAACTGATAGTTTTAAGAGAAAGAAGCACTACATAGTAAAGTCTATGCATCTGTGCTGTGTTGGCATATAGTTATCTAGACCAAGTCTGCTTCATCACTTACTGGACTATGCTTAGATTCTGAATGCAACTATGAAATTAAAATTATCTTGCTTAAGACACAGTATTTCACATCACTTTCACTCTTTTCATGAATTCTTACAATTTCTTTTGAAACCTTCATACTTCCATGGTAGAGGATGTCAGATTAGTTTCATTGCATTTCGCTGGATATATCTAAAATTCTGTAATGGAATTACTTCTTTTGTGATACTTTTCAATGAAAATGATAATTCAGTTTCAACCCAAGGAAAATATTTAGCATACTATCCCTGCTTTACCATTACACAACTTTACCTGATGCCTTAGGATTTTTATACATTTGTAGATTTTAATATTTTATGTATTTGTAGATTTTTATATAGTGGTATCATTTCTCACACTCGAGGTAGCAGCTAACAGTTTCTCACAGTTTCTCACGGTTTGTGCCACATTCCTGAATTTTGTTTAACTGTCTATCCAATGGACAAGATAGCAGCAAGGACATCGAGTTTGGGACACTTGCACCTGGACTGGAAAAACAAGGCAAAGCAAGATAGAAGCGCCAGAACCCTTGGAGGCGCTCCAACAGGACAGTACTGAGCGTGGTACCACAGCCAAAAAGTTCTCTGGTTGGATGTACCCATTAGATATGATAATTAAGTAGTATTATTAATTTGTAAGAACCCTACACTGTGCGTGCATCTACACATTTTGTGCACCTGAAAGCTTTCATTAAAGAACTGCTCTCTACTTTACTGGTACTGATATCATCTTGAAGGTTTTTTTCCTCAGTTTTAGGCAACATACCAAGCACTGTTACTATTGCTTGTCCTCCTTAGATAACCATGATAGTGACACTGAAAAAGAGGAAAGTGTCAGGAGTGGATATATATAAAATGATGATTTTTTTTTTTTTAAAGAAAAAGTGACAAAGACAAGGAATTGTAAAAAACGGATATGGAATAAAAATAACAGAAGAAAGCAGAAGAAAAGAAGAAGAGAAAGAATACAAAGAGAAAAAAGAAGACGACAAAAAGAAAAATAAGAGTCTTTCTGTCTTTTCTTCTCATCACATGAGAGATAGCAAGTTGTGGATGAGATGAGTGGAAATAATTATTTTAAGAAAACTCTTAAAATCACTGTGGGAAAATAAAACCTACACAGAATTTTAGCTTTCTCTATAAGAAGATCTCAGAATTACGACCCTCTGACAAGCTGAAGTTGAATTGATCTGACTAAAAACAAATCAAGCATCCAGTGGGGCCTTTTTGTATTTAGAGAGGCTATAATACATTTTACTTTATATTAGTTTGTGCTGCTATGCTGGCTATGCATTTCAAAATTAGATTTGCTGAAAGAAAACATGATAGCCATTTCAAGAATGCAATCTACAGTGGAAAGGCATCAAAACGATAGCTAAATTTAGTTTTATATTGTTTACTTGAAATGTCTTTGAGTCTCTTAAGTATCATCCTGTACATTGTATGGAAAACTATTACTATTACTATTTTTCTGCCTCCTATACTTACCTCTAATATTTTTTGTTGCCTCAACAGAAATGTAGGTAAACACCTGTTCTTACTTAATGGCACCAAATCATGGACAGAGATTTAGCAGATGCCAAAAGCAGGTTAAAAAAAATCAAGTTCATCAAAATAATGCAGCCTAGCATCTATTTCAGTACTGAAGAGAATAGCTGAGGCTGGAAGTGACCTCAGAATATCTTTTGTCCAACCCCAGACCGAAAGCAGGGGCAGCTCTAGGGTCAGAGCAGTCTGCTCAGAGATTAATCTATTTGGGTCTTTCTGCTCAAACCCAGTGGAGCTTCAGCTTCACTGACACCACTTCTATATGCCTGAGAAATATTTATAGATTCCTTCTGTGCAGTCTGCCTCTGCTTCCAGCTCATGTGCTGCCTTTTTGCATCAGGACACTAGCTATTCTAGCCAAGCCAATCTCCTGATATGGGTTGAGAAGTGATAATTAATTCATTAATAGTATTTATAAGGAATGGGTTTGCCACATTAGAGAAAAGGGAAAACTACAAGAAAGCACACATATACAAAATCAAAACAAACAAACAAACAACAGCAAAAAAAAAACCTCAGCAGAATAAATGTCCTATTGATCTTGTTTTCTGTTTCATGCCAATACCAGCTATTTGTTTGGCCACAGTACATCTTGCTTTCATGGGCTTCAAATGTGATAAAACAGTCTCCTATTCTGCATGGCTTAGTTTTGTTTTCAGTGAGATCCTCAGGCTCCTTAGTAAAACATTACCTGTGTTCACATTGCTATGAATAAAATTAGACTCATGATGCCCCAAATTAATATATCTGAAGCACAAATGAGGATGTTCTGTCAATAAAGAGCACAAAGGAAGACAGAAAACTAGGGCAAGCTATAAATAACACACTTTTCTTCCCAAACACCAAGATAAACCATCCTTGTAGCAAGACAATGTTGTCTTAAAGAAAGATCTTCCATCTTTCCCCAGCTCCTTAGCCTTTGACAGCTGATGTCCACCTGAATTCCATCTTTCCATTTTGTGAATAAACCAAAATCCGCTTTCCTCAAATGCAGACTCTGCACCCTGTTATCTCCCTTCCTCCCTCACCTCAGGACCATCAGCTCCCATACTGAACATCACTACAGCCAAGGCTACTGGACACAATAGTCCAAATGTGGCCTCACTAGGGCTGAGTAGAGGGCCACAATCAACTCAAGTTTATTAAAATACATTATTTGAACTAATTTATTAAAATCAGTTTGCTGTGTTTTTCAGCCAGGATGATTTATCCATTACAGAGCCTCAAATGGATTATTTACCAACTCCCACTATAAAGAAAGTAACACGATATTCTGCAGTTCAGACAAAGAGTGATCAAGGTAAAATATGAATTTTAGACAGCTGGTTGTGCCTATATGCCCTTCAGGCTGCTCAAAAATCATCAAACCAAACAAAAATATGATCTTAGATTTTAATTATAGATAATTCAGATGACCACTGCAGGCTATCTAGTCAGATCTCTTTCTAGAAGTGCAGCTTCAAAGTCGTATTAGATTTAGCATGTTCAAAGATTGGTAAAGAAAACTATGAAGGGTCCAGAAAACACACCCTATGAGAAGCAGCTGAGGTAACGGGGGTTGTTTAGTCTGGAGAAGAGAAGGCTCAGAAATGAGGGAACACCTCATTGGTCTCTACAGCTACCTAAAAGGAGATTGTAGTGATGTGGGGCTCAGTGTTATGATCAGGTTCATTAAAATTATTAGAGAGATGTCTCTGTCCAAATTAAGGGGCAAACAAGACCATATGCTGAAGTAAATGGTAAGGATTTTTATTTAACAGTAAATGTGAGGTAGAGATAGATGGCAAGACTCTGACCTATTTGTAACTAAAATATCAGAAAAGGTATTCATGTCTGACAGTTTTTGAGGGGTCTGGGTGATAAATATATCTATATTTAACCCAATAAGTTATTTTTTTAGAAACTGTCTAAGGTTTCTTGTTTTGAACTGTACTTTCCTTACACATTTTTTGTTTCCAGTCCACTTGAACTTATGGTGAGATATTAATCTGACCACCCAGATTCAGACAACTTCTGTATAGGAAGAAAGATTGTCCAGAAAGAATAACTAGCAAAGTTTCCTGAGACATATTGCTTGTTCCTGCAGACAGGGTAAAGTTTTTCAACAAAACGGATGAAGATTACTACCAAGAGAAAACTAAAAGGGAAAACTGCACCTCTTATGTTCTGTTTATTTTAGGGGGAAAAAAAAAGAGAAAGTTGTAATTTGTCCAGCTGGCAAGAAACTACTACTATATAGAAAAATAATATACTTATTCTGCTTCTTTTCCTCCTATTTTTAATTGTTTCTGCTTGCTCTATAAAGTTCAGAGCCAACAGGTCAGCATGTTCATAAGGATTCAATCTAGTTCTCTGTGCACCAGGGAGTTTACTTCAATGTTCTTTGAACTGAGATTAATAGCTTAGCTAACCCTTTCTGATCCTGCCATTTTGAAATGCTTTTAGGAACATCCAGTTGAACTCATTTCCCTACAGAGGCCTCCTCCACCTTCTATTTCTTGACTTTCACTGTTATTTTTTATGAGTGAAAGGGTATGGATCCTACTGGGTTCAGATTTCACTGCAGTTAACCTTCACTGATAATAGAAGGGGAAAGTGGAGAAAGTGTGTGATTCTTTATTTCCTGATAAGACTGATTTGTTTCCTGGGTGAATAAGCTTTTAATGGGGAAGAAAAAAAAATCTAACGTCAAGTGAAATACATACTTGTTTATAGGAATATAATATGTATTTAAGCTATCTCGTGTTGACATTAGTTTTCTTGCATAGCACATCTACCCCAGAAGCAAATAGTCCCTGGTGAAGCTCACCACTTTCACAGAAGACTGCTATAATCCCTGTCCAGGCACCTGAGTACTGAGTGGAGCCTTGGGTGTACATGCATGGGGTGTGAGCGGGATGGGAGAAGCCAGTCACTGGCAGAAGTGCAGTAATTCTCTGCTTGATGTAAAAAGTCTTCACACCGGGGTTGAGATTGAGGCTTTTTGCTTCTAAATGAGTTATTATGAAGGAAGTTATGATGTCTTGTGAGTCTGTTTGGAAGAGCCATCCTCTGCTCTTTTAAATTAGGAGATAAATTCATGTATTCTCTCTCTGGCATATGAGCATACAAAGAGAATTCTTGGAAAATCACAGCCTGCACTTAACTCTGTCTTGGTAGAAGACAAAGAGAGTTTTACAGTTGATCTCAGTAGGAAGACAGAGCAGGAAATGTCAAATGCATTTTTGAAGCACTACTCCCTCATTTTATATGGGAGAATCAAAGTAAGAAGAACTGAAATTTACACAATACAGAACACAGAAACGTTATATAGGAATTCCATTTCATTCTGCTTCAAATTTAGTTGTGCTGCATCATATTTTCCCAAACAGCAGATGTTTCCCAAATTAACAAGTTTGGCACATCTCTAAGTGTGATCCACAGACTCCAAATGTCAACTACAGTGTGTGTCATCTTGCAATGTACTATTGAATATTTTAAGCTAAATACAAATTTTGGACTTTTGGATGCACAATGCTAGAAGAAACAGCTACATTTTGGTAGCCCATGTGCATTCAGATGCCACAAAGGAGAGATAAAGCAGCATCCTAGGGAGACAGTGTGGCACAATACAATACAGCCGTGGAAATGGCAGCACCTTACTCAGTACATTTCCATATAATATGCTTCATGCAGGGACAAATTCCTAGGCTTAGTCCTTCTAGATGAAAATAAAATAAAAATAAATAGGCTTCTTATGTGTGTTGTCAAATACAAAGAGTGGAGATGGGATTTCTCACACTGCCTATGTGGGTGTCTTGGTTATCTTTACTGAAGTAAATAGTAACATTGCTACAGAGGTAAATAAATGAAAGTAATGATAAGCATTTTGTGGATTTTTTAAAACTAGGTCATGTTATTTTACATTTCATCTTTTACTACAGGCATATTTTTTCCTTATTATAGGAACAAGCAACAAATATTTTACAGTTTTTTTGCTTAGGACCAGAAAATATCAGGGTTCTGCTGCACTCCCATAACCTGATACAGTTTCAAATCTGGACCTCAAAATAACAACTCCCAGTCTTAAGGTTGATTCTTCAGCTCAAATGGGAAAATACACCAAAGGAGGATCTCTTGTATGTGTAGTAAAGATATGGTTTATCAGATAATTACAAATTTGGTCCTGAAACTGTTCAAAGGCCCTCCCAGACCTGAGGAACCAATGAAGAGAGACAGGAATGGTCACAGTTACAGAGAAAGGCGAGTGAGCTCGCACAAGAAAGGGGCACCCAGGGAAATCAAATCAATCTGAATGGTGCAGAACACCACTTTGAAGCAGTTGGTGTGCAATGGGGACAGCAGGTACATCTGTTATTTACACACTGAATCTTCAGAGCAGCTTTTCCTTCTTTGCTGGAATGAAAATGTCTTTTGGCTAGAAGATTTCTTGGATTGAATCTAACAAAACCATATTTCAAGGGTCAGAAAATTCTATCTTCAGGAAATTACTTGGGTATAAGAGGGTTAGAGATCCTCAGAGAGCTCTGAGCAACTCTGTTGAAACCTAAAGATGCTCACAGAACTAGTGAAGAAACCCATATCCAAATGTGGAGAATGGAACTGACATAAGTAACTAAGTAGCACAAAGAAAGCAGGAACTTTTAAGAAAAATACCCAAATCCCATTAAAGTCAGAGTATTGGTATAAATCTGGCAAGAAAAACCAAATCCAGAATGGAGTTATGTTAGCCAGCCTATACACAGAACATTTAGTAATCACCAGAAAAATATGGCCATCCTTTCCCCAACACAACAATCTCCAAGCTCCCAAAGAAGAAGAGGTATCTGATTCTTGTGTCAGTTGTATTAGATAAGTTCAGAAATCATTGACTCACTGCAGAAATCAGGGAGAAAAAGTAGTCTCTTGTTTTCCAGATACCTGGAAATTCCTGTAATACTCTGAGAGGGAAAGTGGTGCAAGGCCTTCAACATAACATATTTATTATCTCTTTCAAGGATACAATGTGCCTGGCTAAAACATCCTGAGATTCTAGGGGTGAGCAGACGTCAGTGATTCAGCAGGATGGTGTTTGAGACTAATTCCTGCCAAGGACAAATTTGCTAGCTCATGTTTAAATCACTATTGTCAGTGGAATAATATATTGCTGCAGTTAAATAGGAAGGTTTTGCAACGGAACTTGAGAAGTTATGTACAAAAAGTCCATTTGGTACACTTGAGGGAGAGAGAGAGAGAGAGAGAGAAATCCTGCAAACAAGATGTGACCATAGGCACAAGAATGAGGTTTTTGAAAGCTGCTGCTACCTGCTCCCAAATTATTTCAGTATATGCTTTGAAACCTCATTGCTAGAAATTTGCTGTATGTCAGAAAAATGAGTCTAAAATGCACATCAGTGACTTTTCACTCAGAGTTGCCTTAGAGCATGGAAATACAACATCTCGATGAGAGCTGGAGAGACAGAAAGCACAGAAAGACATAGGAAGCATAAACCAGAGCCATTATATGCGGTTGCGGGCTTCCATTTGGAGATTTTAAAACTGTTCACAGTCAGTGAACAAATCAGATTCCACAATGTACTGTTAATTAATTGCTCTTATAATCTGCTTGAGGAATATTATTAGTTATGTTTTACTGGAGTGAGAGGCTTTACTGCCACTTCTGAATGATAATGCATAGCAGTCGAAGAGTTCAGCACACCAAAGAAAGTGTTGAAAATGCTAACCTGTCTTTTTACTTAGTCTACCATTGCCAAATCAGTGATAGTTTTTCTGACCATGATAAGAAATTGCAATATGGCAAATGAGATTATGAGACACTTAAAGCAATGATAAAAACATTGTGTGACAAAAACAAAAACATAAAATGGGAAGAAGCAATTTACATTATTTCATACAGTAGGATAGTTACAGGTTGGATTGTTTTCCTTTTGCTTTCTCTTCATGGATATTTATTCCTGTTTACATGTTAATATAGCTTTTTTAACATATTAATAGGATAAATATTATACTGAAATGATGATGTTCATTCCATCCTTCCCTCCCTCTAAATATTGGACATAAACAGCCTGCACTTGCAAGTTAATTTTAGGCTGGAACAAAGATTTCTTGAACCTTTAAACTCAGGAGCAGAATTCCTTGTTTCTAACTGAAACATGATCAATCAGGCATTTTCATGTGCTCTGCCTGTTGAATGTTGCCCTTGCAAGTAAACACAACCCTAAACTTAGAACATCTGTCCCCTTAGGAAGCTAAAATCAACACTGGGGAATATTTCATCCAACAGATGCATGTTTAGTGAATGATGAGGAAAGAATACAAAGACTTGCTCATTAGATTCCTCTCTGCTTTGGCAGAAAGTCAGGTATCTACCTACTGAGAACATTGTGAACATCTATCAGGTGGACAAATGTGTGTAATCTGACTGAAAGTCACCTCTGCACTATTAATATAAATGATTTATATTCAGTATTCCTTACAGCTGAGAAACAAGTTAATACTGCATGCAAGTTTCTTCAAAACCCTTTCAGCAGGATGAAACTGTGTCAAGAGTTACCACAGGGTGCTTCATACTAAACGAAATGTAAATGTGTTCTGTAATGTGCTTCATCACCAGCATTTTCAGAGGACATTGTGTAGCCTCCAGAGAACTTGAGCTAAAAGAGCTGGATTGCAGAGCCCAGCAGGTAACCTAAAGGCTGAGCCATTCCTGGCCCTTGAGCCCCAGCAGGCTGTTGAATGTCCCCCCTCTGAGGTACCTCAAAGGTAAGCCATACTGACAAAACCCTATCTGCCCTGTTATAATTGTCCTCCACCAGAGGCTGGAGCAGAACAACCCCTAGAGGCCCCCTCCCATCAACATTTCTATAATTAATTTTGGGACACAGATTGCTGTCTCTATATATATTGTGAGGAAGAGAGAAAGCACCAAGGACCAGAACATCTGTGTAAAGGGCAATGTTACCCCAGAAGAAAAATTTTCTGTCTCACTTTAAATACATTTAGGTTGAAAGTTTGAACAAAGTTTTAAAGCATGACAGTGGTGGGATTCTGGTGCAGTCTTTAAGTAGAAGTAAATGAAGGCAACACAATAACTATGATTAAGATGAGGCTTGAGAAGTTTGTAAAGCTTGTCTAGTGGTGTCTGATGTAAAAGTCTGCATTTGGTGATATTTCATATAGATAGTATATGTACTGCTGGGGAATTCATGTGCGTGTGTTCGAGTGTATGTGTGTCATTAGAACTTGTGGGGGTTAGTTGCAAAAGAGTTTTTAGAAATATATAATTGTTTACCAACCTTTGGTAAGACCCCAGTATCCTGATTCATCTGTTCAGTTCCTGATATGAATCCTAAATTTGTAGTTTTATATTTGCTGGTTAATTATGTGGCATTAATAATTCAATAAACATCTTCGGTACTGATTTGACTTAAACTGTGTGAGTTGAGCAGTTTTCCTTTGCAGAAGTGGTCAACTGTCAATTTTCCTTACATAAAATTGTCAAAATTATAGCTCCAAGATCTGATTTCAACCAAAAGGCTCTTATTGCTTCTGACAGACTTTATATCAGATTCAAAATCATGACAAGTGAACAATGAGCATATGGCAAGGGAATAAAATGTTATTTAAATAAAAGACTACATGGAGTTGAAACCCTGGGGCTCACCATCAAAATAATACAATGATACAGTTTTTGCATTCACGCCAGCTCATGTTTGTCCACATCATGAAGTGCATCTACCTATTAGGTGTTTGCTCAGTATCATTTGTATTCTATCTTCAGATTTTCATAAAAAATCTTGGAAATAGTTTGAAGATGTAATTTTAAAAAAATATTTCTGAAAACATGGTAATCTAGTCATGGATCCTTTAATTTCCTTTTTAAAATACATGTTATAGAGATACTTATTTTTTAAATTTTCTTTCTTTTTGGGAGAAGCCAAACCTCCGATGTGCTACACGCAAGTTAGAAAACAATTGCTAATTTAAATAATGATTTTGCAATGCAGTGATGCATCTTTTTTGGCACAACTAACACTTTTGAAGTTCCCACATGCTTAGTACACTTCAGCTGAGGTGAAAGGAGTGGCTCATTGTCAGCTTTCTGGTTTTTACATGCTCACTGATATATGAATTTGTCTGGTTTTGCCCTAGTCAGTCACTCACTTCCCAGCATTTATCCGATACCACTTCTTAGGAAGTTTGTCTTGCTTTTATGTGGTGGGGAAAACAGTATTCAGCAACATTCACTGCGCTCTGCCAAAAGTCTCAGAAGAAACAATGGTGCTTTTCATTCTCAGAGACTACGCCTATACTAGCAGGGATAGAGGCACTTCTGAATTCATGGCTCTGAGCTGGAATATACCCCAATTACCTCCTGTTTCCATATGGGGCACGACCTGGGCATGCACCAGCCTTCCCTCTTCATGTCCGGTTTTACACTGAAAAGAAATGTGGCTTCTGCAGCTAAAGGGAAACCAAACAAGTCATCGTCTGTTGGATCAGGTTCCCAGACTTCTTACAGAAGGATGCAGGCAAAATGCCTCTAGTCACAGCTTTTTCCTCTCTTTAGAAATTTGAGTGCCTAAACCCATATATTCCCTGTGCATTCAATACTAAGTGCCAGTTCTTTTGCATCTAAGGTTAAAATGAACACTTTGAAGTAAAACACATAAATGCTTTTACCTGTGAGGTATTAGTTACCACTCTAAGGACATGGTCATGTGGTCTAAAGAAACCAAGTCACTGAAATGTGACAAGTGACTGCTTCTCAACTGAGCCATTGTATCAGACTCTGTGTGTGTGTTTAGTTTTTCTTAATTGTGAACTGAGACAGATTCATTGACGCTACAAAATCCAATGAGAGATACAGCTATTAGAGCCATCAGGAAAATACGTGTGCACTGCAAATCACCCCACACCTTTTTCATTGAAATGTCAAGATTGAAGTACATTACAAGAGTTGGACTGGCTATAAGTCTTCCCCAGGGTGGGCTTCTCCAATTCTCTTTCCCTTTTGTCTAACAGAGAGCTGGGAACCAACTATTTTAAATGTAAGCCCTTAAAACCCATATCCCCATCCTTTCATTTGCTCTTGGATGACTGCCATAATTACATTGTTCCTATTCAGCAAGCGTGGATCCCCCATATCTATTAACAGACTGCTTAGCTGTACGGTGACATACAGCTCTTTCAGAACATTTCAACCTATCACTTCTATCTCACACTGCCTCGGCACGTAACATTAGAGCAAATAATCACACTATTGCCAAAGCAACATAACAAAATTAAGACCTCCAGCACTACAAATGACTTATAAACTTTCCTGCTCATGATTAACTCTTTGGCCACCGTCTTCTCTTTTCTGCACATGACCCTTTTTGTTCTTCTTTCAGTTTCTTACCATGTGCACTCTTTGGTTAGTTAAGAGTCGGGTAGGACTCAAACTGCAACACTGAATTCATCCCTCCTTTCTAGGTAACTTAACTCGAAGTGTAATCCCAACACCTGCAGAGAGGACTTTTTTTTCCTGAAGAGTTGCCTTTTTTTTTTCCATTTGAATTTTGCAGGAAAAACAATATTTTAACAGAAAGACTGACAGGAGCTTGATTCAGCAGCTTCCAGCACTTTCCTTCCTTGATGCGGTGGAGATTTAAAAAAGGAATTTGCTTTATCCTCACATGTTGCATACTTTTTCATAATGACTTTCTCTAAAGGTGACTTTTAAGTATTTGTATGTTTTTAAGTCAAAACTGAATTGAGACATTCTTTTTTTTTTTTTTTTTTTGATTATTTACCTTTTGCAAGGGTCCTGGAAAGGTATGTTTTATTGATTTATTCTGCCCTTCAGTAATATCAAGCCTGAGAAGATTTTTTTTTCTGATTTTGGTGGTCAAATGTAAGCAGGTCTGAGGTCTGCAGCTACATCCTGTGATAACCCCTGAGATGCTGGAGTTACTATCTTGGAGATATTCTTTTACTCATTTTGTTAACTAAGCACTTGAGATACACATGAGGGTAAAAAATAATCTTAAACAATTACAATATAAGAATTACTGATATTCTGCCTAAGCACATTTTCAATTAACTGATGTAAAGAAATTTTGACCCGGTCAGTTTTATTGGTTTGAAACCCAACATCTATCTTTTTAAGTGCTGTGGACAATTCCAGAATCTGTGGTAACCTTTAGAAGTAGGAGAAACTCTTTGTTTGGAGTCCATTACTTAATCTGTTTTCCCTTGTGTCTTGTGATAACTGTAACTTATGTTTGCTTTCCATGAATCCCCATGCTTTACAGCTTAGGTTTGTCCTGGGATATGAGTCTAATAAAAGGTATGGTAGAACAGAAAGCCCCTGCAGTGAAGGAGGTGTGAAACAAGAGTCCAGGCTTGTGAAGGGATTTTTTTCTTCTTTGCAGGTCCTGTCTGAGTAGTCATTTTTCTCACTTCTTACAATATAACACATCTGGACAGTCAAATCGTTATAGCAGATGGTGATGGTCATGGAATTAGTACGTTCTGGGATTTTTCTGCATAGGGCATTTTGCTTTCTTTTCCGAAACTTCTCATAATAGAAGACCAGTATATAATTCTGTCATCCATTTTCTATCCAAAGTTTCCCCAGCCTTGTATTTACTTTTTCCTGATTTAATTTTCTGATTTTTATTTCCTGAGGAGTGGCTGAGGTCACTTGGCATTTTTAACCTGCAGAAAAGGAAACTGAGGGGGGTCCTCATTGTGGTCTTCAACATTCTCATGAGGGAAAGCAGAGGGGCAAGGACTGATCTCTTCACTCTTGTGACCAGTGACAGGACTTGAGGAAATGGCATGAAGCTGAGTCAGGGTAAGTTAGGTTGGATATTAGAAAAAAGGTTTTTTATCCAGAGGGTGGTTGGGCACTGGAACAAGATCCCCAGGCAAGTGGTCACAGCACCAAGACTGATAGTGTTCAAGAAACATTTGCATAAGGCTCTGGGGCACATGGTCTGACTCTTGGGACGTCCCATGCAGGGTCAGGAGTTGGACTCCATGGCCTTGATGAGTCTCTTCCAACTCAGCATATTCTATGATACTATGATTCTATAATTCTTGACTTCTGTGATAAACTTCAGCATCAAATTGAGACTTCTGGCAAACTGGGGAAAAAAATTAATCCTATCTTTAAGGATTTAAAGTTACACTTGCCTACAGTTTTAGTCTGCTTCACATAAATCCAGAATATCTGTGTTCCTAAGGTAACCATTTCCTTGACGGAAACCCCTATTTTCTCCTGATCTTCTTTGAGAAATCATATTTTTAAAGGAAGCCAAATAGCATTTTAAATGCTTCTAACATTCACTCATTTTCACTTCCTAAATAGGAAATTAAGCTTAGCACATTTTTACAGCTACACTTATTGATTAATACATCTGTTAGTCTCAGACAAAACAGAGAGTGGAAAGATGAACATTTGTTCTATGTGTATATTAGCTTTGCCTGTAAAACACTGTGGCCATTTCCAGATGTCTCCTAGACAGAATACTATGTCCTCATGTAAAGAACTCACCTATGTGCTTCTTCAACCTTCACTTAAGCCTGTATTTATAGATGCTCACACTGTAGATTCTTAAAACAGAATTGAGACAGATTGTTCCTCCATCAGCCCTGACTGTATCCCTAAAAGAAGAGCCTGATTGTACTTAAAGATCAGTGTCAGAACCGACTTTTTGATACATCACCCTGATTCTTCACTGGATTTGTTTAGTAAAAGCAGATCTCCCTCTCTAAATCCTCGGGCTGCTGGAGCATCTTTAGAACATGCTCAGGCCTTGATTGTGGATATTTTAATGCAGATTATATTGCAGAAGGAAGCAGATGACAAAGGAAAACAATAGGAAAAAGTCTTAAAAGAGAGTTCAAGTACTCTGTTTGTAAGTCTTCTAAGGAATTACTGATTTTTCTGCTGTACATCTTAGTGGCCTCACCTTTAAAAGACTGGAAAAGGAAGACTCAGAGGAACACACTGAGTTTCTCTCCTGTTTCCCAAAATCCTAAATTTAGAGAGTGAAAGTATCACCTGGATGTACCATCACTTTAGCAGAGCAAAGTGTCATTACCAGACTGTGAGTGGAGGTTTGGAATGGATTCCAACCTTATAAATTGATTCAGAAAGAAAGTACTTACTCACTTTAAAGTGTTAACCCACACCTGAAATCACATCCTTATCCTTTCCCCCACATTGTAAAAACCTGAGTCTAGGCTGCCAAAATAAACCTGACGGTTCAGCAAGGTCCAAATTCAATGCCTTGTTGCATTTTCCTTCAGATTCTGCCAATTCCATTTGTTTGTCATGATCTGTGTCTGATGAAGCACAAACAGCACACTGGAAATTTTGTTTTCTTCATGTAGTGTTGCTAAGTATTGATGCCTTTCTCGTCATGCAGTCTCCTGTGTCATTAGGAATGCTGTGAATATATCACATATTAGAGGTCCATGGCCATGACTTCTCAGTCGTTTGAAACGCTGTAAATCTAGTAAATCAATTCAGTTATAAAATACGAGAGGGTTTGGTGCTTGTTTTTTCGATTTGGGTTGGGGTTTGGGTTGGTTTCATTTATTCAGAATGGCAGTTGCACTTTTGAAAAAATAATAGTTAGTGAAAGGTATCTAAAAGCAATTCCTATATTACTTTTTTCCTGTATGCTCCTGCATCACACAGATGAATAGATGTGTGTGTGTGTGTGTGTGTGTGTGTGTGTGTGTGTGTGTGTGTGTGTGCCAAGATCAATTTAAAGCCATATTTGCTTGTGGCAAGTTTAAAACTTTTACATATATAAAATGCTTTTAAATGTAACATGATTAAATCCACAGTCTTTTATCCTACTGTCTGTCAAAATTACAATTCACAGCTATACCCTTGCGGACTAATTCCTTTTCAATTAATTTTTAAACTGAGTGTAACCTGAAATAATTGGGAATAACTGATAGACTGAGGGCTGTGTGGAATATGGGCATTTCATTAAGAAGGAAAGAAGACTTTGTGTTCTAATATCCATAACAAGCAGATTTTAAAAGAGAATTTTTCAAAGAATTATTGTGCAAGAGCTGTTTAGAAGAAAAACATGCCATAAACTTACACAGAAATAGACAAAATCTCTCTTGCTATGTGAAGACTAGGTAAGGCACATTAATGTGCAAATAGAGCTTGTCCCTTTACTTTATACAGGAGGAATCGTGCCAAACAAAGAGTTGCCAACTCTAAACAGGGTACACATGCACTTTTCAATTGCCTTTTCTAAATTAAAATATTTCACAATTATCATTAATTCAATAACACAGGAAAACTAGGGCTGTACGACTGATTTATCTGATGAGTTCTTGTTTCTGACTGCCAAATGAAGTCTCCGGCTCCTGAGGGCTCTGGATGACACCACTGCCAACAGTCTGCACAGGGTGGTCTCTTGGCTATAGAGGAGACAAGTTGTAGGAGAGAAACTAATTTCCAAGAGAAGCCATATATAGTAGATTCTTTTCCTCTGAGAAAGAAAATTGGCCAGCCAGGTTGCACCATCTAAGGATGCAAGGTTTTAATACAAACACTCAGAGCTGCTTCCTTCTCCTTCTCTATGTTGTTGATTTCCCACCCTTTTAAGAGGGTAAAATTCAACTCACATTTTTAATTTGAGGGAGTAAAATTAATTGGAGCAACTGAATGTGAATAATTATATGAATCGATTATGTTAATATGCTTACTGGTTTTATGCTCAACTGTTGGTTTTTTGTTTGGTTGTTTTGGGGGAGTTTTTGGTTTTTTTACTGCTCAGGAAATAAAATCAAAATTTCGCATTTAGGTTTTCCAGCTTCACTGTTTCATTCATTTTTCTGTGCCTTTCAGTGGGTTTCCATTAACAAACAAACAAACAAAAACACAAAAAAAACCCCCAGACTGACTGGGGTAGCATGAAGGATACACTGTAACACTGGAAGTTTAAAAAAATGCATTCTTTCTTAATTTACTAGCAAAAGTTCTTTAAGATTTTTGAATTACATAGATTACATCAAGACCAGGTTCAACGTCTGTCTTCATTTATTGGATCACTCAGTGTGCCAAAGCAGTAGGATATGAGTTTGGAGTTACTCCTTCACAAATAGCAGTTACTTGGCAAATAGCATGTCCAGACATTTCCCCGCTGCACTGGTGCCATAGATACTTAACAGCGTGTTCTGCTCTCCAGAACATTAAGTTTTGCTATCTCTCCTGAATATCAGTTTTCATTTGGGGAATGCAGGTCCTTAGTATGTGCTTTTTTGTCCAGAGTGAAATTATTTCCCTGTAATGTTCCTTTTAGTTTAGAATACAGACATTGATTGTTACTCTTTGTCCACTACATACAATCCTTATACTAAAACAGTATTAAAAAATCCAGAAAAAGTACACTAAAGCATAACCTTTATTTCGGTATCTTTATATTTCTCCTGAAATGTGTCTCAGTTTTGTATCTGTTAATAGAAATCCATGTTTGCAAACCAATAACTTGAAGATGCTTCCTACTCATAAGCCAAAAATTATTCCAAAAAATAATAAACTCACACACCAAAAGACTATTTTTATGAGTCCCATAAATTGATTTCTCTTCATAATAGCCAATACTGTTATTATCCTAAGATGTGATATAAATATTAGAGAGATACGAACTAAAAAAAATCTACTTTTTAAAAGTGCTAGGTAAGATTGGACATCTTGAAATAAATGATGAATTGAAGTAGCATATCCCTGAAAGTAGTTTCAAAAAAAATCTTATTGCTTTCTGAATTACAGAAGGGTCAATTTCCCCATTCCACAAGAGACATGCTATGTTTCTAGCTGTGGGATAAATGGTGCTTTCCAAAGTTCCAGCTCCCAGATACTCGCCCTGGCCCCAGATAGCTGCTCACTGAGCCAAGACCTGAGTCCTGCCTGTCTATATAGGTGCTCTTTCAGGTGAAGACCTGACTACGCATGGAGGGACTTACAGCTTCCTGGAGGGGAGGTATTTGGGGAATACACACAAGGCACCCTCATTCAGCAGTTCAGACACAGTCCAAATCATGAAATGCACTGGAGCAGAAGTTTTGAGGTGGCCTCTGCACAGCACTTCTATGCTCCCCTTCACAAAATTACAGCATAAGGACCAAAAGGTTGTTCCTGCCCTGTGACAATGCCAAGTAGCATAACTTTATTCTTATTTCCCTGTGGTTTTCTCCTTCTTTCTTTGTTGGTCTTGCAGAGAGTGCAACTACTACAAATTACTGTTTCAACTTCTTATTTAATTGATAGATCACACACAGACTGATAACCTTATTTAATCTCAGAAGGAAAAATTCCTTGATGTTGTTGATGAAAAAAGCAGTTTCAAATTATTGTTACAATAATCAATAAAAATAAATGAGAATCAGGATATGACTAGTGTCATGGATGTGAGAAACTAGAGACCTACACTCTGACCCTAGTAGTGATAACTTCTTGCAAATTAATTTATTTAGGGGGAGAGATGTCTATAATTCTTCATGCTTCACTATACTGGCAAGCACATGACCTACCACTATAATTTGCAAGTGAGCATGATGTCATTTTAATGAAACATCAAGCAGGGTAATTCAGAAGGAAATGCCTACTATAAAAGCTATTAAATAATACTTAGCAATTATGGAGTGATTTTCTACTTCAAAGCCCTTCACAAACAGTCACTAATGAATTTGCATAACCTCTTTGTGAGGAGGAGGAGGAAGAGGAGGAGAAAGAGGAGGAATATCATTGTTCCCTTCTGCAGGCACAGAATACAGAAACAATTTGCCCAAGACCGCAGAGGGTGCAAGCACCAAAGCCCAGATCAGAACTCGGAACTTGATGACAGCCAGACATATGGCTAGATCATTACATCAGGCTCCCAGCATAGCAGGGCCCTTTAAAAAGTCCTTAATTGCTTTAAATAAATATTTGTATTGATAGCTCAGCTCCAGTTATAAAAAGTCTATGCATAGTCCAGGTTATGTTGTTGTCTGAGCGCTGGGCAGCTCAGAGTAGAATCTAACACTGTGACACCCCATGACATACAAGCCCAGAGCCTCAGGTCTCCTTACAAAAGGGTACCAAGGTAAATGGTACACACCATGGCCTCATCATGATAGACTGTCAAAATGAAAACTTGTATGTGCATCCAGACCCAGAACTCTGGAAATGCTTCTATTTAGCTCAGTTTAGGCATCCTTCTCATAGCATCCCCCACCCTGCCCCAAGGTGTCCGCAGTACAGTAAAGAATGAATGTTGTAGCTGCTCGAATCTCCCGGGGTCTTGCAGAATCACAGAATGAGTAAGTTTAAAAGGCACCACAGTGGGTCATCTGGTCCAACCTCCCTGCTCAAGCAGGGTCATCCTAGAGCACATTGCTCAGGATTGAGTCCAGGCAGTTCTTTAATATCTCCAGCAAGGAAGACTCCACAACCTCTCTGGGCAATCAGTTCCAGTGTGTGGTCACACACACGGTAAAGAAGTTCTTTCTCCTACTCAGGTGGAACTGCCAGTGCATCAGTTTCTGCCCACTGCCTCTTGTCCTATTGCTTGGACAAGAATGGCACCACCAATACTGACATCACCAAGAAGAGCCTGGCTCCATCTTCTTGACACCCTCCCTTCAGATATTTATATACATTGTTCTGGTCCCCTCTCAGTCATCTCTTCTCAAAGCAAAACAGGCCCACCCCCACTAGGCTATTCTTGAAAGAGAGATGCTCCAGGCTCTTAACCATATTTATTGCCCTCCACTGGACTCACTGCAGGAGCTTCATGTCTCTCTTGTACCCATGAGCCCAGAACTGGACACAACACTCCAGATATGGCCTCACCAGGGCTGAGTAGAGGGGTGGGAGCATCTCCCTCAACCTGCTGGCAATGCTTTTCCTAATGCAGCCCAGGACACCATCGGCCTTCTTGGCCACAGGGGCACACTGCTGGCTCATGGACAGTTTGTTGTCCATCAGGCCCCCAGGTCCTTCTCCACAGAGCTGCTTTCCAGCAGGTCATTCCCAGAATGTGCTGGTGCAGGGGTTTTTCTTCCCCAGATGCAGGGCTCTGCATTTATCTCTGTTGGATTTCAGACAATTCTTCTCTGGCCCTCTCTCCAACCTGCCAAGGTCCTTCTGAAGGACTGCACAGCCCTCTGGGGTACCAGCCATTCCTTTCATCTTTGTGTCATCAGCAAACTTGCTGAGGAGGCATCTGCCCCTTCATCCAAGTCACTGATGAATAAGTTAAACAATACTGGGCCCAGTACTGAACCTTGTAAGGATTCCACTAGTGACATGCCCCAGCTAGGCTCTGTGCCACTTACAGCCCTCTGGGATCTGCCATTCAGCCACTTCTCAATCCACCTCATTGTCCACTCATCCAGTCCACACTTCCTGCATTTGCTTATGAGGATGTTGTGATAGTGTTGAAAGTCTTGCTGAAATCTCAGGAGGTGCGTTTTTAAGTTAGTAGCTAGCAACAGTGCATTCCACCATCTCGGCACAGTTCTTCCTCTTTCGTTTAATACCAGAACATTTGTGTTTGGCAAACTTCATTGCCATGTAAGACCAGATGCTATTTGTCATGCATCTAGTGATTGGTTGAATTTCCCTACCCTATTGGTAGTGGTTGCTCTTAATATCTCAAACCATCACTACTTGCAATGATTGTGTTTTCTTAGCCCAGTACAGAAGAAAATGTACCTATTTTGAAAAAGAACAAATTTTCCCACTGTACTAATATCAATAGCTATCCTTCTCTTTTTTCTCCCAAACTTAGTGGCAACACTTGTATGTATGGATAGACATTCTGAACCAGATCAATCAATCTATGCATCTCAAGCTTGAGAATAAAAGACAATATGTCATCTTTGACAATAATTTTAACAATTGACAACCCTATATTTGGGATTATATTTTACAAAAAGCCTTTAAATGCCGGTGTTGCATTAAGCAAAAGGCAAAGGCTTTCTTATGAAGCTTTGGAGACATTTTGGATTAGCCATATAGCCAGATACTCAACCTTTCTTAGCTTGTCTTTCCAATTTTTTCCAATAACTTTGATATCTGCCTCTATTAAAAAACAAACAAACAAACAAAAAACCAAACAAAACCACAAACAAACAAAAACACAAACAAACAAAACCACAAAAACAAAACAAAACAAACAAACAAACAAAACAAAACAAAAAACCCCCAAAAACTCTCCACATTTTATTTGGACAGTTCACTGTGAAAAAAACAAAAACAAACACAAAACAAAAAAAATTAAGCCAAAGCAAAAAAAAAAAACAACAAAAAAACCCCCACAACATTATTAAGTATAATTCAGTTCAAAAATTTTTGAGGAAATGTGAGTTTGGGTCCCACTGATAACTTGCAGATATTTCTGTACATTAGTCATCACCATGTTTTTGTGCATTTTTCTTGCACACTGGTTAAAGAGAGCACGTTCAGTACATAAATCCCAATAAGAG
>VWZG01004769.1:95284-107888 GCA_013396735.1 Grallaria varia
TAATATATATCTAAAACATATATAAGCACATCAATTAAAAATTACATATGAAATTTTAAATATTTTCCTTTCTCCTCCAGGTCCTTACTAAGAGTTCAAATCCATTTGAAAACATTGTTTTATTAAAAGATTGAAAACTAAGTAAAATTTTAGACAGAATTTATTTACAATTTGAAGATTTTAATCGTACTGCAAAATGGTCAACACCAAGAAATTGCAGGAAGACTTCCTGAAATAAGATGTGTTTATTTATTTGAAAGAAATGCTACCCTGATTTAATGACTCGTTCTCACTGGGAAAGACCTGTCATTCTTCGGCTCATATATGAAAAAGTTATAGATGAAATGTGTTGTAACACACATTCTCGTGACATTGTGTGGGGTATTTTTAACTATATCCTTCCCCTGGACTCTGCGTTGGTGAGGCCACACCTGGAGTATTGTGTTCAGTTCTGGGCCCCTCAGTTCAGAAAGATATTGAGGTGCTGGAGCGGGTCCAGAGAAGAGCAACAAGGCTGGTGAAGGGACTAGAACACAAGTCCTATGGGGAGAGGCTGAGGGAGCTGGGGTTGTTTAGTCTGGAGAAGAGGAGGCTTAGAGGTGACCTCCTCACTCTCTAGAACTCCCTGAAGGGAGGTTATAGCCAGGTGGGGGTTGGTCTCTTCTCCCAGGCAGCCAACAATAGGACAAGGGGGCACGGGCTTAAGCTCTGCCAGCGGAAATTTAAGTAGGATATTAGGAAAAAATTCTTTACAGAGAGAGTGATCAGGCATTGGAATGGCCTGCCCAGAGAGGTGGTGGATTCACCGTCCCTGGCGGTTTTTAAACTGAGATTGGATGTGGCACTGAGTGCCATGATCTGACTGGAGTTGGACCAAGGGTTGGACTTGATGATCTCTGAGGTCTTTTCCAACCCAATCAATTCTATGATTCTATGATTCTATATGTCCCAGAGAAGTAAGTATTCAATAACTCACCCATTAGCTGTCTCCTTACAAGAATAATGTAATTTAAATGGACAGGATTAATGTATTTTAAATGCCTTTGGAACTATGTTCTGTGTGAATGCATGCCTAAGCATTACTATCTTTCCCTAAAACTTTCCTTCATTCTAGTGAAATCTAAAGTGGAAAGTCCTGGAGCAGCTCAGTGTCTCTTCTGCCTCTCCAGATGAGCCCTTCCAAGCTGCTGGAACTCATCTCCCCTGCTGGAGCCTGGCATAAACAAGCTAGAGAAGGCTCACAGCATGACTCCACAATGAAATATTTGACTAGTTAGGACATCTGGGAAGAGTTTGGGGACAGCTTCAGGTCTGGAACTATGTATTTGAACCAGAATAATGTTGTTTGGCACTTTTGGTCTTGATTCGAACTTTACTTTCTGCCAGCTGGGTAAATTTACTCATGGCTGGGCTGTACTGTGGCGTCTGTGGTTTGCAGATGTATGTTCTTCTCCATCCTTCTTCACTGACACACCCTGTGTTGTCTTCTTCACTTGAAGAGTCTGTATAGCTAAGCTTTTTGTTAAGCTTGAAAGCATTTTGAAATATAGCCTTTATTTTCATAAAGTAGCATTTACATGCAGAGTTTAATAATTGTTATTCATAGTAAAGTATTTCAGGTTCTGGACCATCCATGCAACTGCTAAATTTTATTACTTTCCTAATTTTATTAGATTTTCTAAAATGTCATAAAACCAGGGGGCAAATCTTCCAGTTCTCTTTATTGGACTGTATCCATTTTCTCAAAATCTTGTTTCCTAAAAGAGAATTACAAGCAGAGGTTCTTGGTTGGAACTCCATTTTAACTGCATTTTTAATGTAGTAGTAAAAATCAAACGAGAGGTAAATGACTTTGAAGGAATCTAGGAAAGGAGGCAACCTGCAACTAATTTTCCTTTAACTTAATTGGGTTTTGCAACACTGAAATGGAATTCCCCTTTTTTTTCACAAGATTAAGGAAAGGAGAAAGTTGCATTTCTCTATAATTAAAAAGTGCACAAAGTGACTTATCTATTAATTGATTAGTGAATTTGATGGTTGAAGGAAATTATGGGCAAACCTAAATATATTCATCAAATTCTAGACCCTCAAAGGCATTGAGAACAATAGAAATTAGAATCTAAAACGTTTGAAGACCTGAGGAAAATTGTATTCAAAATAACTTTAAATTAGACTGATACATGATTAATAAAAATTCAAAATTTCCTTATCTAGTAAGTGTCTATGATTGTAACAATAGATAACCAAAAGCAAAATCTTTGAGAAAATATAGACTTTTGTAACCACAGACATAATGTCAGTAGCTTCCCTCTATTGACCTTTGCAGGATTACTTCCACTTTACACCAGTAAGAATAAGAGAATCTGTCCCTACAAGCATGTTATTATTCTGATGAAAAAGTTCCTTTCTGGTCATACCTTTAGGACACCCACATCAAAACTAACTCCTATTACATAGGACATTTTCCAGTGTTTTGCAGAATACAAACACAGGGACATTTGTAGCGCACAATTGTCCTTGACGCAAATATACTGAAGTTGGTAGCAGTGAAAAGTAAACACTCATCACCAAACCAATTTATATTAGACAACTTTTAAAGTCAACAGAATGAAAGAAACATTTGCAAGGTGGGATTTACCTCATCCCAGTAACTCATATGAATCTCTGTAATTAGATCAAATATATCCCAACCTCAGAGTCACAGACTATGGTCTGCTTTGGATCAGGACCATCTGCAGAAGGGCAAGTGGGAAACTCTCTCTTATGGCTGTAAAACTGTGTGAGACTTCACAACTGTGAACGTTTAAGAACAGCTGCAGGGAATGAGACCATGTACACCACTGGCAATTTTTTTTATTCAACATCTATATTAGTTGTGAATGTCCAATGCAGCCTTGCTTATTGGAACACCTCAGGCGTCAAGTGTAAACCCAGTGAGGCAAACACTAACCATGCCCAGCTTGTGATATTCATGAAGTTATAATTTGAATATATCTCACTGAAAGCAGAAGAATACTTCTATAATTTATCAAGCGTATAATTTCTGCACTGTTCAGCTGAACTGTCTTCAGTCAAAATGTTAGACAGAACTTTCTGTTTCCCAGAACTCAGTTCTGGAAAAGTTCAAATCCAAAAATAATAGTTTCAGACATATAAAACATTGTGGTAGGTATTACTATTCTGTCTTAGATGTAGAGAACGTGGCTAATGGCAGCCAGCACACCGAGAGCCTACCAGAGATACAATTTAGAAGCTTAAAAAGCATCTTGAAATTTAGACAGCAGTCTAGCATGCTTGTTTTCCCATGTGTAGATAAGTCTTCACATAATGTTTAAGGTCTGATGAATATTCCTGTGTTGTGACTCTGCTCAGAGGAGACTGAAAGGTAAGGTATGACACCAGTGGCTTTTCGATAAGAGTCCAATGTCTAGAATAGCCCCTCAGGAGGTGGGGGAGGCAGAGCTCTAGACTGCTGTCCCTCTCAGGAGGATTACATTTCCATCTTCCCAGGGACCACCACAATTACCAAATTACATGGTCTTCCAGTCAAGATAATTTCTTCCATCTTTCCACTCCAGTGGAGAGATGTTCAACCAGTGTTAGAATGGGTGCCAAACAGAAAGGAAACAGAAGAAAACTTGTTTGGTTGGAGTGGATGACATTAGAAACTCAGGTAAGAGCTCCAGAAACATCCTTTCAAATTCTTCTCTGTGCAGAGTGCCCCCCTAAAGCAATATCCTGATTGTATCTTATTGTTCCTAGTGACTTTGCTTAGCTTCACATGCATACATCCATTCAGGATGACAGAAATAGCCCATAACTAAAGGTGCATAGATGCTGAAGACTTCTCCAACATTTATTATTATTATTATTATTACTATTATTATTGTTGNAAATTATATTAATTTAAATTAAAGTTTTTCAAAAACTTTGAGATAATTTCAGCTTACTACATGGGCACTTACTGCTAACAAAGCAGTCTATGAATATCCTTTGTGATACCAAAAGTAAGTTTAAAACATTCTTTGTTTTTACCTCTAAGGGTACAAAAGGGTCAGCAACTAAAGAATCTGATTTTTAAAACTCAGCTCTGTCTATCAAAGATTGCTTGGTCTTGCCAAATGAAAATATATTATTTTTTTTTCCTTTTGAAAAAATACTACCATTCGAAATTAATTAAAAATACAATTAAAATGTTCTCTTAATACATTTTATGGTTTCATTCTTAAATATATCCCCACAGGTCAGTATATGCCCATGTAAAAACCAGTCACCCAAATGAGCATGTTTCTCCTAGATTAATTATACTGGCATTTGATACATACATAAATCCTTCTCTCTTTAGGGATTCTGAATAATTTCTAAGGACACTGCCAAGTACATCTACAAGGACCTCCAAGGTCTAACTACCCAGAACATTTTTGATCCTTGGGAATTGGAAAAAAATAACTTTACTTAAACGAATGTTAGTGTATGCTTGAAGAAAGATAAGAGATTTAACTTTTTCATATTAATTTTAAGGTTATCATCTCCAGTTTGCAATGGACTTCAGTTGATGTCCCAGAAGCTTTCATTAAAATGGCAAAATCTGTTTTAAAATATATAAATTTATTCAAATATTTATTGTTTATATTAAAATCTTACTGTTTTACAAGCCACCTTAGCATTTAGTCTTCAAACTAATAGCAAATGGGTACATTCATTATGCTAGTTTTTAATTTTTTTTATTTTCCCAGAAGTATATTCTTTCCATACAGACAAGATGTGATAATATTTATCAACATTTTTTAACTTTTTTTTTAGCTTTCTTGGAATTCTTATTTTAAACTTTATTATGTCAGTAGGAAAATCTTAAATTATTTTGTGTACTTAAGTATAATATATATTTTTGATTTATAGAACAAATATCCTCTGGGAATCCACAAGGAATGTGTTATAAATGATGCTTGGAATTGTGAAGTGAACAAGTTTTTATTTTAAGACAATATGGTACTACTGAAACTTTAATCTTTTTCCCATTTTCATTTTCCTTTTTTTTCTTGTGCACCAACTAGACAACAAAACTTCTAAGAAATGCTCTTTGAAGAGCTTCCACCTCCTCTTCTGTCACGTTGGTCTGAAATCCAGAATGAAAACACTTTCCTCGCCTGCTGTTTGGCCACTTTCTTTGAGGACTGCCATAATATTCCTGTCACCAAATTGCATAAAGTATCAGACAAATCCATGGTAAACAGTTTCCACGAATCTATCACACTAATTTTCACTGCATCTTAAAGCTTCTCTACAAAACTCTGACACCAGCTACTACTTCACAAAACTGCAACCAACAACAGGGGATTGTTGTAAAATGGGGAGTTAATCTGTTTTCTAGCTACTTTTTAAGACTGATGGTGTATGTTTCCTCCTCTTGATAGTAAAAAAGTTTGAACTAGTAGAGATTCCTCTGCTTTGAAACATTTGTTCTCTGCTTTCTGATTGATTTAGTCAACTCTTTTTGGTTCTGAAGTTTGGTAAGTATCCATGAATCTGGTTTCAATTGAGTGTCCCAAAGTGACAGCAGTTGGGAAATCATTCTTCTGAGGTGTGTGTCCCATGTGAGTCATGACCTTACTGTATCAATTTGCATGGGCTGCTTCCATACTTTATGGCAGCCAGGATCACTCAAATACCCCAAGCTGTATGCCTAACCCCCTAGGCCAAAGCAGGAAGATGAAAAAATTGCGCAGTACTTTCAGTTTGGCTTTTCACAGGAGATGGTTTTATGACAAAAGAGACCATCTTCTATACCAAACACAATGGTTTGATTTTGTGATTTATCCTTTTGTCTAATGCATTCTATGTTATGCCTCTTTTTAGTTATTACAACAAACACTGAAGTTTAAGGAGGCTGTGGTCAACTTTTAGAAGAGCAAGATTTCCATGAGTTGTTATTTAGTAGTTGTCTATAATTTTTCAAAATTTATTTTGAATGTAAACGGATCAACTTTTTGAATTTTTTAAGAGAAACAAATAACAGATGTTTCCTGAAAGCATTTTCTTTCCTTCCTCCCATTCTACCCTGAAGTATTTTAAGAGTATAACTAACCTATTTTGAAATCTCCACAAAATCAACCAGTGTCCTTATTGAAGATGTTGTCATTGTGCATGTCAATAAAACGTTTCATTGCTATTTCAAATACTGTGAAGAACAAACCAGTTTTAGGAAAAATATTTCCGTGTCTAATCTTACAGATCTCAGCTTTTGGGAGGCATTATTCATCTGCAAAACATTCACATGATCTCCTGATGAGGTACCATCACATAAGGAAGTTGCCCCAAACATTTGGAATTACAGATAGAATTACAGAATTATTGTTACAATATCAGAGAAGCAGCATGAAGAAACATTTTAAACAATTAAATCCTTTCTGGTGATGTTCAGCATAGTGGTAAGAAGCCTCATCATCAGCCAGAAGGGAAATAACTTCCAGCTTAGGGCTCACACAGGTTTTTACCTTATATAAACAAACAACTGCCACATACACAAAAAAACAATCGTTGTTGTTGAACAATCCTTGTTGTAGAAACTAGAGAATACAATTTCATGGAAAACTAATTTGGAAAAATCCTGTCTCAGACTAACAACCATGATATTTAACAGATGTTTTGTCATATTAGCTTGAGTTCCAATATTAAGTTTTATAAACCTTACTACTTATGCAAGTATTTATTTTTACTACAAATCATAACAATTTAAGACCACTTCTCAGAAAAATCTTGATTTATTAAGGCAAAACAACTTCGGGGGCTTGTTTCAGAACTGTTGCATCACCCGCAGGTATATATTTGTATCTAGAGTTTTCTTCACTAAATCTGCTCTGGAGGTGGAAACACACAACTAAATCTGGTTTTGCAGCTCCCCATGATCTCAGCAACCATTTACCTTAATGTGGTATTTTTCCAGGTTTAGATTTACAAAATCCCCAGCATCTGAAAGGTTTGCTTTATACGTGCACACAAGCTTCCTTGACCACTTTTGAAAAACTTTTAAACTCTGCCCAAATCCTATTGATATTTTTCTCTACCATCATTTTAACTCTGCCTAAATGTCTGTAACACTTGTCCCAGCCTCATAGGTAAAGGAACAGTGCAGACAAAGATACAGGGGAGATGGAGATAAGGCAAGTCTGATTTTTTTTAATTAAAACTGCATACCTTAAATTAAAGTATATATAAAGCTAGACAGGGATGAAGAGGTAGTTACCAACCTCAGTGGAACTAATAGTGAAGAGAGAGGCTAAATAGAACAAGTAAGATAGGTTGCTAAAAACCAGTTAGACATCCTGGTTCTGCAAGGCCGGGTTGAAAGTAAGGGTGAACTGAAAGGCTGGGGGAGCCCTTGGGGAAAATCAGGAGAGAGGTTTTGCTGTTTTCTTTTATAGCCCAGCTAGTTCTTGGCAAGAATGAAGCTAAAAGGCCCAAGATATGAAATATTTTAATTTGTGAGTCAGTTTCCTTGCATTTACCATGGAGATTTGCAATCTTTTCTGGAAGATGTTGATCCCAAAGGGTATTCCCAGTATAGAAATCTTCCCTGGGGTATCTGTGAATGTCCTCGTCAATATGGCCTCCAACTCCACTAGATTCTTTCTGTTTGCATTTGTCATCACATTTAGCTAGTTATTTAGTAAGCTTCACATTCCAATGAAAAGCACAAATGTTTTTGGAGAATACAGAAAATCCTTTACAAGCTTCCTCATGTAAATCTGTATGATTTTCCCTTTTCAAGCAGGACTTCAAGCTACATGCAGTTAATAGTACCTAAAGGTAAACATACATCTGGTTCTCACCACAGGCTACTCAGAATTTCTAATTGCTGTCTGTCCTCGGTGTTTCTCAGAACAGTCTTGTGGGCATCACGCTGCAAGGAGGTTGGAGGAGGCGGAGAGCAGCTGTGCACTCAGAGCCCTTCTGCAAGGCGCAGTGGTGAGAATTTCAACACAAACACAGTGTTTTGTTCAGGAGCAAGAGAAAGAGGTGCTCATAGGTGAACATGGGGGAGACCTGTGAGCCAGCAGTAATGAGCATCTGGCATGCCTGAGGCTTCCCAGCCACCCAAGACAAGCCAAACAGATATTGTGCATGACTGCCTGGCCTGGGAATATTGTTCTCCATATGAGAGGAAAACTGTGAAAAACCAGAGTGGATTAAATGAACTTTAGTTATCTAATCTATAAAATTTACAAGGAAGACATTCTCAAGTCCTCATATTCAGCTTTCCTCAGGTAGTTTGTCTACTATACAACATAAAAGATAAGTGCTAGGTGTGTTAAACGCTCTCTTTTTTTTCTTTTTTTTTCTATGAAGGAATCCACAGGCCCTTTTAATTCACTTCGCCATCCAAGTAAGCAATACCCTTTATTTACCACTGAGATGGCCCCCTTTCCTGCTAGGAGTTAGGCCTATAAATCTATAGGCTTTGCAAAAGAGTTAATGCAGCCAGTGCACCCACAGTAACACGAAAGCACGGTGCCATGTTGGTTCCTGCCATCAGCACAAGAGTTTGAGAACTCCTTCTCTTTTCCTTCTTTAGCGTCTTAGTAAACGTAATATCCTCTTGTGCCATACACTAGCTGGGAGAAACCGAGCTTGATAGTATGAACTCGCACGGAAATATTATTTGGGTTTGGGGCTTCTGATAGGACACTGATATATCAGGCAACCTTTACAATACTAATTTCTACATTTTCTTACTAGATATTAATTATATAGCTTTTTAAGAAAGGATACATTCATTCAGTTATACTTTAAATACATTCCAGCAGGGAAAATTTTATCTTAAGTGTAGTGAAATAACATGTCCTTACTAATACATATTTGTTATATATACAGTACAACTTCACATTGAAATACTACCGGCTTCCTTTATGGCACTGTTAATAACCATCAGTAAAATTCTATTTTGACTTTTTGCTTGCAGCCACTGAAGCCTCCACTCCAGTTCAAGATGTCATCAACGTCAGAGCTGTTATAATTAATTCTAGTTTAAAAATCAATGAATTAGTCTATCAAGTTGTGTTCCATTTTACAATCTTCTCTTTGTCTATGTATAAAAGAAGCTAAAGACTGAGATACTAAAACAATGGCAGACTTAGCTAGGCTGATTCCCTCAGAAGTCTGTATATCTGTCTGTTGCTCCAGCTAGCGAGCTGCCTTTGTCATTTTATGCATATATTGAGAGAAGTCAAAAGCATTTTAAAAAGTCTTAAAAGATTGAAGCACCATTTTTGAACATCTGTAATATCCAAGCAATTCTCTCTAAATAGAAGTGTTTTGCACAATAAATAACTGCTGTAAAGTCCTCTGACACAGCAGAAGCAGATTAACTAGCTGCTTAAATTCTGGACTCTTCTTAATGAAAAGCATTCAGGTCACTATATTCAGCTAAGCCAAAAGCTTAAAACCAGAAATATACATCCTCATTTTGAAGTATAAATTTTGAGTATGCAGTAAATGCGATTTTGGGCAACAGTACAGTTTAAGACTCTTTTTAATATGATAAAATCACCTTTGCCCTATAGAACATCATTAAAGTAATCCTGAATAAGAATTCTTGGTGACACCTATTAGGTCAAAAGTATCAAAGGCTACATGCCAGTGAAAGTATCATGTTCTTACCTAAAGCCATATAAAATAACTGAACATTTTTAGAAAAAAAAAAAAAGATTTTTTTTCCTTCACTGTAATTTT
Organism: Grallaria varia; assembly: GCA_013396735.1. Taxonomy (NCBI): domain Eukaryota; kingdom Metazoa; phylum Chordata; class Aves; order Passeriformes; family Formicariidae; genus Grallaria; species Grallaria varia. The sequence continues at coordinate 105,014 of VWZG01004769.1, forward strand.
AATAGTAAAATCTAATAAAAATAGCCTTCTCTCACGAGTCAGCATTTGATACTACATTGAAATTATTAACATTAATTCATAATTTCATACTTTAGCCACTGGTCTGACAATTATGCATTATGTTTTCATAGTACAACAAAACACACAGAATGTCTAGATAATCCTTTTAATTATAATAAAAGTAATGAAATAGGAATGAGTAACACATGTTGGAATGCTTAACCGTTGTTATTTATATATTTGTCCATAGTCCTAATTGTCCAACAATTTTCTCTAGGTCACTGGGCTGTATTAAACCCATGAGAAGGATTCAGAATTTAGCTAAGATACCTTTATATTCTTCAGATTTATTATTCTAAGAAAAAGGACATGTAAGATTTTATATCATTTTTTGTATTATCACACTTCTAAGAACTGCACTTGGATAGAATTATGCATTTGGTACCAGTTCAAACACAAGAATATCCTTCTTACTATGTAAACAGGGATGGCCTTGAAAGGTTCTACTGATGATAATGTATCACGTTTCTATTTTTTTGCTGTAAGAAAGGAATATGCATCATGTCAATGCCTAAGGAATTGTAAAATAATTTTCCATATGGTTTTAACTTTAATTGTTCTTAAAATACAATGATATATTTTCTTGAATATAAGCCATTTAAATGGATTCTATTTAGGATGACTTATTAATTTTTCATTCTGGTTATAGTCTCATTGGTCTTGTTTTAAGACCTTTTCTCCAAAATAATAAAATTCCCAGCCTGCTCTTAATTTGCTGCTTGGGTTTTTTACTCTTTTACCTCACACAGGACAAAGCCTCAAGCTTCCACTAAATGTTGATTTGACAGGGAAATGAATAGTGGGTTTTATCTCCATCTTTGGAAATTCAGTGATAAATTTATAGTGTACGTCAAGCTGTTCTGAAATGCAACCATGGGGCACAAAGACAAAAAATCTGCATTCTCAGGAAAAATTATTAACAGACCATGACAAAACAGCATATAATAAAAAAAAAGATTAAAAATAGAATCTGGATCTCATTTTACATCTTCTCATCAGAAATCAATTTTTAACATATTCTATAGGTTCTGGAACATAACTATGAAAAAGCCCAAACTTTCTAATTCTTAACTCTTTACAAACAGTAAGTAAGGCAAAAATTTCCTGTCTAGTATACCATATACAATGTATGCATAAAACAGGGAAAAAACTGTATCTTGTATATGTAGGCATGCATAAATTTTTGGGGTTTTATATATATAATTAAATAATTTAATTAAGTATTTCAGATTAAAATTGTCCTCTTGACATGATCTATCACAAGTTTGCTTATGTCTGATAACAGTTCAACTTAAAGCAAATAGTTGAGAATTCATCAGTCTGTATTGAAATATAATCCTCAAAAAAATTAGGTAGTTATTTGACAATATTAAATTTTGATTGATTAAAAGTACAATAAAAGCAGTCTTTCTAAAATTATTTCATTGAAATTTGGAATGCACAATGAAATTTAACATGGTATATTCATAGAAACACAGAGTCATAGAATACCAGGTTGAAAGAGACCAAAAGGATCATCTGATTCATTTTTTTCTGCCAAAAACTTGGGCTAGACAAGCGGGCCCAGCACCCTGACCATTTGACTCTTAAAAGTGTACCATGTTGCATAATCCACCACTTCCCTGAGGAGGTTATTCCAATTGCTGATTGCGAAAATTTTTGTCTTTTGTCCAATTGGAATATTCCCAGGAGAAACTTGTACCCATTACCTATCATGGGACTCCTTGTAAAAAAGGAATCACCCTTCAAGGACTGGAACATGGTGGTAAGGTCTCCTTTAAGCCTTCTTTTCTCAAGGCTAATAAAACCTTGTTGTCTCAGCCTTTCCTGACATGACAGGCTTCCCGATCCTTTGATCATCTTTGTGACCCTTCTCTGGACCCTCTCCAGGCTGTCCACACATTTTTTGCACAGCAGGGACCAAAACTGAACACAGCATTCCAGGTGTGGCCTGGCAAACACAGAGTACAGCTACTTGAACGGAGGTTGTAGCCATGTAGAGTCACTCTCTTCTCGACAACCAGCAGTAGGACAAGAGGACATTGTCTTAAGCTGTACCAGGGGAGGTTTAGGTTGGACGTTAGGAAGAAATTCTACACAGAAAGAAAGATTGGGCATTGAAAAGGACTCCCCAGATGGGTGGTGGAGTCACCATCCCTGAAGGTGTTTAAAAAAAGACTGGATGTGGTACTTAGTGCCATGGTCTAGTTGACAAGGTGGTGTTAAGTCATAGGTTGGGCTTGATGACCTCAGAGGCCTTTTCCAACCTATTTGATTCTGTGATTCCGAGTGGGTGTATGGGTTGACCCTGACTGGATGCCAAGTACCCATTAAAGCTGCCTCTCACTCCCTTCTGCAGCTGGACAGAGGAGAGAAAATTCAATGAAGGATTCATGAGTTAAGAGCTGAGAGGGGTCACTTATTGATCACCATCATGGGTAAAACAGACTCAGAGTGGGGATATTAATTAAAGTTTTTACTGACAGGATCAGAACACAAGAGTGAGAATTAAAATGATCTTAAAAACACCTTCCCCCCAGCTCCCCTTCCTTTCAAGTTCTACCTCTTTCCCCACAGTGGCACAGAGAAATGGGTGCTTAGGGTCAGTTTCTGTTTCTGCCACTGTCAGAGAGATGAGTCCTTCCCCTGTTTCCTGTGGAGTCCCTCTCATGGGAAACAGCCCTTCACAAACCTCTCTGGTGTAGGTTTGTCCCACAGGCAGCAGTACTTCACAAAACTGCTGTTCCGTGGGTCACTTTTCCACGGGAAGCAGTCTGTCAGGCACAGGCTGTTCCAGCGTGGGTCTCCCACAGGG